>PVHP010003665.1:0-76850 GCA_004024765.1 Zapus hudsonius
GTTCCTATCTCTTAACAGCCATGACAAAGTAACATTTTTTACTACATAATTTCAATCCCAAGGACCTCAGCTCCTTGCTTTGTTTCTAGTAGAAATAAATGATTTATTGTACAAAGTTTTCTGCTGTTCCAAGTTGCTCCTGTCAGCATAAAAGAAAAAATTCTGGAGTATATATCTTCCCAACAGAGAAAGGGTAATCTCTTACCTCTCCTCCTCTTTCTCTGAGTGCTAAATTTATATTAGCTAAACTCTGCTGCTGGCCTCAGCATTTTATAATCTGGATTCAGCTAAAGGATGTCTTTTTGCAAAACAGGCTACACTTTTTTCCTTTTATCAGCACATTAGCTGTAAAATAGAAGCATCAGGCACTAGTAGCAAGCTTAATGAACATGCCCACCTTTCTTCTATGTCACAGATAACATGAATGAAGGAAATTAACATTTGCCTTTCTTTCCCAACATTACTTTTCTTTGAGGTGATTAGGTTAAGGAGACTCTATCAGTAATGTTTTGCCAATTTAATTTAGAATCTTTCATTTGTGCTGCTTGAGTAGCATGTTGAACCCTAGCAGTATCATTCCAGGTATTGTGAACTCTGCCTTCCTCTCCTCTTCCCAGAGATTTTCTACGAGCTAGGCACTGTGGTAGGTGTGAATGCTTTACAGGAGTGATCTCATTCAGTCCTAAGAATAACTCCATAGGTGTTGCTGTCTCCACTTCATAGGTGAAGGAAAGGAGGTTTACAAGTTAGGTTGCCTACCTAGGCCAGTCAGCAGTCACTGTCCAAGCAGAGATTCGAATCCAGAGTCTAAGTAGACAGCCCCCCATAACTTAATGTGACAATATTCTAGATGTGTGGTGACAGACTAGGGTTTTGTCTCAGAATTCTCAGTGGAAGAAAATAATGGCTATTATAATATTTATTTACTTGATAAAGAGGGGGGAGAAGAACAACAAGAAGAGGAGGAGGAGAAGGAGAAGGAGAGAGATGGGGGTTGAGAATAGGCATACTATGGCTTCCTGCTTCTGCAAAAGAACTCCAGATCACTTTGTGCATCTGGCTCTATGTGGGTACTGGGGAACTGAATCCAGGCCTGCAGGCTTTGCAAGTAAGAACCTTTAACCACTGAACCCCTCTCTAGCCTGAAAATTATGACTTTTAAAGGAAGCCTCCAAAGTCTTCCATTGCTGAGACGCTTACTATATGCTATAGCCCAGTCCAGAGTTAGCCACTGCTGCATAGAATCAAAGACCTCAGCAAGTTCAGCTTTCTTTCTTCCCCTATTTATTACTTAATGGTGAAATCGCTGTTGGTGTAAGCTGGTGTTCTGGAAGCAGCAGTGGCTCTTACATATCACAGACAGCCCCACCATTTATTTCCATGGGATCTTGGGTAAACAGTCTAAATTCTCTTCAGTCCTTCATTTATGGAATGGGTACAATACTGATTATCTGAAGGAATGTGAAGAAATCTACCAGAGTGGATCCTTAACTGATGACCACCAATGAGGCTCCCGTGATGGTTAAAGATGAGAAGAAAATGGCTTTAGCAGGGTGCCTGAAATACCTGCTTCACGAATGAACTGCTGGGTCCAGATCCACCTTCATCTTCTCCTGCTAGTACAGGTGTTAGAATGAAAGTGAGAAGGAGGCAGATTTGATTTTCTATCAGGAATCAGTGATTTCAACCGTGTTACTTTGTATAATTTTAAATAATCTAAATATCTGATAATTGGCTAATATGTACTTAATGAGTACTTGAAAGCAAATAAATTCTATATTAAAGTAGCTCTTTAAAGAAAAAAGCCTGTGAAAATAGGCATGCAATTTGGGCCAGACGAGTGTTCATTTTAAACCTTTATTTAACATCCATTGGTTTTGAGGAAGTGTATTGACAAGAATCAAACTTGAGTTACACAAATCACAGTAAATTTCAGACCTCTATGAGGTCAAGTAATGACTTCACCTAATGCTGAAGTGTCATTATAGCCTCTGGTGAGTAACTACCCACTACATTCACTGACCAGTGAACTTGAAGACAAGGACAAGTTACACAGGGAGAGTTAAGTCACATCAGGGTCATTAACAATCCCAACATGAAAGCCAACTTCCTTGTAATGACTGTGAAAACACACCCCTATTTATTCCCAATGTCTGTTCTGAGCAGAAACCTTCCCCACACTGACATTTTATCTCCCTGGGATATTAGACTTTAAATCAAGGAGAACGACGGTCACATCTAACCTCATTCCACATTTCCTAACTCACATTACTCATACTGGGAACATTCAAGTGAAATAAGGAAAGGGTTCATATTGTGCAAATTGAATTAGTCTGACCCATTTTAAAAAACTGAACCCCCAAATCCTACGCAGCAATGTTAACCACTAGGAAATGTTAGTTTGACTAGACTAATACACAAAGTAGCAGGGTTTCTATTTACTTGTTATATGTCTCACATGTTCTAAAGTACATTTCAGGGGCCAATTAGCTAGTTATTTTTTTTTAACTCTAGAGTTTTTAATTGATAAACAAGGATAAATGTATCACATCAGTAGTTTAATGAATATAAGAAGCTTATTATCAGAATATAAGAAACTGTGCAAATCACCCATAGGCTAGAAGTTAGAGAACTTGTGAATTAAAGACATCTAAACAAACAGAAACTCTAAAGCTCTAATAAAAACTAAATAAAGCATAATTACAGCAACTACTGAAAGGATTACTCCCCAGAAAGCTGATAAATGAGTATTTGTTTTACAGGCAATCACTCAAATAAAATTCTAATGTTAAGGGGTTTCCTAGTCTTGGCAAGAAGAACACGGAGGAGTAATTTATAAGTAGTGAGTACAAGATAGATCCACTTCTTTAGAGATTATTTTGAAATAAGCTTTAATAGGAAAATGCACTCTATGAACTACCAGTATATTGTTCACATTAACTGAGCCAAATGTGTTATTCATGTGACTCACAGCTTCAGGTATTATCCTATCATGAGTCATCTCTTAGCCAAGGACCTCTGCACCCTTGCTCAGCCCACAGAAACTCAAATCCCTCTTGCAAGCATGTCTTCTGATCCTCAGGCTGCTCTTGTCTCATACTTTAGCTTTCTCTGTTCTGCATATGGGCTACCTTTGGTGCAGTTCATAACCCCCTACCTATGGACAGATCCAGTATGCGCACTGAGGAAGTACCCCAGTGGGTAGGGGGCAGAGAGGAGGGAAAGAGGAACATATTCACAAGATTTGCTCATACAATGTATATAATTATTCATAATAAAGATATATTAAAAAAGAAACAATGTCAGCTCTCTGGAGTCTCCAGCAAATACTATTCACATAAGAACAACCACAGGGAAGGCTATTGAGGGATCTTGGTCACAGGATGGAAATATGTCTCAGCAGCTAAAAGGAGCTTGCTTGGAAAGCCCGGAATTTGTTTCCCCAGTACGCAGGTAAAGCCAGATGCACAAAGTAGCACAGCATCTGGAGCTCATTCCAAGAGGCAAGAGGCCCTGCCCCTCTCCCTTACTTTCTCTCTTAAATAAATAAATAAATGAAAATATTGAAAAGAGAGAGAGAGATATCTTGGTCAAATGTCACATCACCACTGCACCTGTCTTGTGCAAGGCAGTTTGGGAGGCTGGCCAGCTACAGCTCTTCCCCCAAGGAATACATTCTTTCCACTACAAACAATTCAGAGCCAACTATTAAGACAAAACATTTCAAGGAAAAATACTTATGTTAAGACCTCAGCACCATCTGAAATGTCTTTAAAAAAGGCCAGCAAGCAGGATCCATAGATACTCTGCTAGGTGAAACGATTCAAGCAGGATGTGCAGCGAGACATACATGAGCTTTAAAAGAAGAACAGAGCAAACTGAAGACCTCCAAGAGGGTGCATATAGGTATTCCCAGTGACACAAGAGGGTACAGCTCTCTCTCTTCCCCTTCCTTCTCTAGGTCGGCCTTTTGAATACAAGCACAGTGCAGAAAGTATAAGGCAGAGCAGTGTAACTCTGGTCCAAACTTCTGGCTGGAGGACAGAGAAGGAAAGACCCAGGATGCTGGAAGAGCTGGTATCGTGAAGAAGTAATGAGATCCCATCAAGTCTGTGCCTGGGGGAAGCTGATTCTAAATTGTACAGCACAGACTTTAACAACTCAGAGGGACTACCAGCCTGGGCATAGACCGCATGAGGCAAGAACAATGCAGAGGAACAGAAAGCAAGACTGACACTGAAATCAAACCCTCCAGAAGGCTGGCTAGAACTTGTAGACTTCATCCAAACGGGTTGTCTGCTATAACACTCATCACAAGAGCTATACAAGATTCAGAAAACAAAAGTATTAAAAAATATTTAGCACACAATGGAAAATTTCTCTGCATACAATGGATTAAGAAAATCCTTACTTCTATGGAAAAGCATTGTCCATAGATTCTAATAATAAAACGACAAACAATAAAATTAGTTGACAAAGACTTTAAAACAGTAATAGTAAAAATGCTCCAGGAAGTGGGGCCAGCAGTCTTGTAATTATGGGAAAACAGGTTCAACATAAAAATGGGTATAAATGGGGGCTTTACCCCACTTTCTGCTCTCTTCTTTTCTTACTCGAATAAAGTCTCTCTAAACTAATAAAAAACCAGATACAAATAGATGCTTTAGAACTAGAAAAATATAGTAATCAAAGTTGGAAACCTGTTGGGTGGGGCCAATATTATAATAGATGTAACAAAGAAAAAAAGACAGATCATTAGAATGTCCATTTGGAACCGAAAGAAAAATGACTGAAAAACATTAATACAGCTTAGAAGCCCACAGGAAAATACCAATGGTGTAAATTATTCAACATAGAAAAATCAATATGGTAAATATATCAATTCTCAGATAATAAACAAATTTAAACAAATTCACAGATTTTTTTTGGTAGATAAGAGAAACAGATTCTAAAATTTTCATGGAAAGGCAAAAATCCTAGAATAGAAAGAAATTTAGAAGAAAAGAAAAGAAGAAACTTTCGGGAATCATACTACTTAATTCTAAGTTACTCTAAAAGTGGTAAGTCAATGTGGTATAAGAAAAAGAACCCAGGAAAAGACCTACATAAATGTGGTGAGCTGATCTTTTCCAAAGTTACAAGAGTAGTTCAATAGTGAAAAGACAGTCTTAACAACTGTATTGGAACAACTGGACAACACCTATGTGAAGAAAGCAGAGTGGCCCAAGCCTCACACCTCATACCATTTCTTATTTGAAATGGAGAATGGATCTAAACATAAAATGCAAAATAGTGACACATGTAAAAGAAAACTTGTTCTTAAACAAGACACCAAAAGCATAATATAGAAAAGAAAAAAACAACACAATCAGGTAATTTAGGCTTTATAAGTAAGGAAAATTCCAGATCTCATCTAGATGTATAGAACCTCAAAACTCAGCAGTCAAAGACAATCTAACTGAAACATAGAAAATGACTTCAACAGAAACTTATTTATAATGGAAACACAGAAGGCCAGTAAGTAAGCACAGGGCACACTAAAAATAATGACTGGATTATTCACTATAACAAGTGAAGTGGATGTAAGATATTAAAATGTTAAATACATATTCTTTGTATGAACATTTGTGCCTGCTGTACTGCAACCCAGCTCCAGCCCACCTGTGGTAACAATGTGGCATAGATCCAAATACTCCTTCTTTCTCAGGACAGAACTTCATGAAGTCAACAAAAAAGTATTTAAAAGCCTACTATATGCCAGGATCTAGGTAAGGTCACAAATTATTGTGTTATATTAAACATTAGATAAGATCACAATGAACTTTTCTCACTTACCTCATTTAAGTTGTACCCCATAGAGTTACTGAGCTAAAGCCAATTAAGACACATAAAGCACTTAATCATTAAGATGTTCTTAGTGTGATAATTTATTTTGAGAGGCTAGGCATAAATATAAGTAATATGAAAATAACAAAAAATATAAGTGTGGCATAGTATTTTCAATATCTAAACAATCACCTAACTCTCCCAAACAAGGAGAATACTCTCTGTGAGACTGTTACAAAAAGGAATCTTAATAAATGACTAGCATTTTGTCTGTAAGGGGTACATAAGAAAACAGACTAGACAGATCCTCATGGGTAGCAAGGGCAAGAGTATGAGTAATGGACAGTGCACACAACAGAAAAGGTAGATGTTGGCCAGGTGAGAAGGAAGAGAGCGGTGAAAGGCATTCTAAGTAGGTAGGAAAAGCATGTGTAAAGACCCAGGGAAGGAACATATAATCTGTCTGTGGAGATACAGGTACTTTAGCCTGCTTGGTGCACTGGGTAAAGGGATTGAGTGACTCCTGAAGGAGAATCAAGGAAGATTTCAGATGAGGCCTGGTGAGGCCCTGCTTATAACTGTCAGGGGTCAATGTGGGAATGGATGGGTGGAACACAATGGCAGAATGTGGGAAGCTTCTGTGGTGGTCAGGCAAGGCATAATACTGACTTCAGCTAGAGCAGTAGTGTAGATGGCAAGAAATGGCTGAATTTGGGCAAAACCAGAAGGCTAGTAGGTGATAAATGTGATTTGGAAAAGTGATATAGGAAGAAAAGATAGCATGTAAATGCTTGATTTTTATTTAGATTTTTGATAAATCTAAATAAAAACTAGCATTTTGTCTGTAAGGGGCACATCAGCGGGGGGGGGGGGGGCTTTATGCAAAGTAAACAGACTAGAAAAATCCTCATGGGTATTTAGATGTTTGAATAACTAGACTAAATATGGTATGTTTATAAAAAATAGAGTGCATAGAGAGAGCAGTTGAGAGTTGATAAATGGGGGTGGTGTATATGTTGTATTTAACAGATGACATCCAGGTGGGGGTCCTTAGGAAGCTGAGTATTTGGCTGTGTGGTCTGTGTTGGAGGTGGAGATTTGGCAGGGAATGGCTGTCAGTGTATGGATAACTAAGTGATAAGGTCCCCCCATGAGAGTGTAGTGAATGAAATCATTAAAATCAATAATGCTAAGAAATGAACCCAATGTTAAAGGAAGGTGAAGAAGAGTGTCCAGTGGTGGGTCCTAGGAGTCATGGCTAGAGAGCAGGGGAACTCAGGCTGTTCTTCTGAAGCCAAAGGAGAAGAAAACTCTGAGGAGGAGTGGTACCTCTGCACTGAAAGTGCTTAGTGACTCTAGTCTGAGAAGCCTCCTTTTTGGATGAAAAAGCGTGTGGTCAATGGACATGTCTAATTGGTGCAGACAGTTGGGAAGACAATTCTGTACAAATTTTCTGCCCCTAAGATGAGGAGGTAGGTAGGTGGCAGATGTTGATATTCTTAGTTTTTGATGGAAAGGGATTTACTTATGTTTAAATGATGACGGGGCGGCATCAATGAGCGGTGAAAGAGAAGACAGGACACCTGCTGGAGGAAGACTCCTGGAGAGAGAGAGAGAGAGAGAGGAAGGGGCTCCACAGGATGGGACACACATGGCATTCATTGCAAGAGCAGGCCAGAAGAAAAGGATGGATCTGTTGAGTATCTGAGAACTCAGGATTAAACAGGGGAATTCAAAAGTGCTCAAATAGTAGATGCATTTAGCAGCTTTCAAGGATCCCAGAAATAAACAGCTAGGACATGTTTTAGAAAATATAGCACTAAAAAACATAGTGTCTGGTATAAAACATAATGAAGATGTGTAAGACTGATAAAATTATGTCACCTTCTTTTAAAATTGTAAGAAACTAAAGCTGATGTTGCTATAATTTTGGCAATGGTAAAGGTCTCAATGAGACATAAAGATGTCCCCAAATCATAAAAATATTTTAAAAATAAAAATTCAAAACGTCTATAGGACAATTTTAAATCTGGAAGACAAGTCATAACCTGGAACAGTGCAGTTGAAAACACCTATGGTATCCAGAATATAAAAGGAACAATGTCAATTAGAAAAAAATGCTGAAGTACTGAAAGTCAAAGCCTATGGAGAGCAAAAGGTAGATTGAAATAATATTGTGTAAGTGAAAAAATTAATGAAAAACAAACACAAGGTCAAATAGCATGCCATGAGTCAGGTCAGATGTGAAGGCCAGTGAGGCTTGCTTGACAAGCACATGGAAAGCTTCTGCTATACTAGGCCTGTGCCGGTGATACTGGGCACATTTCATTCAGAAAGTGCCAGTCTGGGACCACTTGTGAACAAAGATCACAAAATGCAACCTGGAAAAAAGGCTCTCCAGAACCAAGAGATCTAGCCATAACCTCTGCTAAATAAGGACAAATGACCAAATCATTAGAGATGCTCTGGTCTGGCCATTCTCATAGGATGCAGGAACATGCTGCCGGGATGAATCTCCAAATCAGGCACAGTTTATGGGAAGAAAGGATTTATTGAAGCTACAGATCCAGGGGAAGTTTTATAATGGTGAAAGAGGCTGGCCCCTTTCACAGCTCCATACACTGAGAGAAAACCATCACTAGCACCACACACACACAAGCAAAGCAGGCAGGGAAAAAGAGAAATGATTTTCTCCTTTACATAGCCTTAGGGCATCCCAGACTTGATGGCTTCCTGAGTCTTGGGACTTTCCTTCCTGAACTGCCCTCTCAGGAAGGGATGCTCATTTCTAGCCCCCCTGAGCTTCCTTACATCCTGCCCCCTACTGAGAGGGCTGCCTTCCTGTGAACATACTCAGAGACCTACCCAAGATAATTAAAAAGATCAAGTTGATAACAAAACTTAACCATCACACCCTGTAACTGCAAAGTCAAAATTATTTTGTAGGAACACTAAGACAATTATTTGCTCTTCTCGGTCAATACACGGTGGAATTTTCTAGAGACTGTGTGATATGAGAGGTCCCAGCAGAGTGAGGCATTTATGCAAATCTAGCTGCTTTTGTCAAGCTGGACTTTAGATGAAAATTTGTTTTGTATATATAATTACTTTTTATATAAGCATGTTAGTTAACATATAATAGGTTTATTATTATTTCAAAGTGATTTAACACTTTATTTCATTTATTTATTTGCAAGGAGAGAGAGGGAGAACAAGAGAGAAAGAGAGAGACAGAGGATGCATGCCAGGGCCTCTATGCCCTGCAAACAAACTCCAGATGCATGTGCCACTTTGTGCATCTGGCTTTAGGTGGGTACTGGGTAACTGAACCTGAGTTGTCAGGCTTTGTACATGAGTGCCTTAACCACTGAGCCATCTCTCCAAGCCATTCATTTCATTTTCTAACCAGGTAAACATTGGTAGTTATATTCCATATAAACAAAGCTTTAAATAATGAAAAGAAAAAAAAATCTCAAGGGCTGGAGAGATGGCTCAGCGGTTAAGGCACTTGCCTTCCATTCCTAAGGCCCTGGGTTCAAGTCCCCAGGACCCACATAAGCCAGACCCACAAGGTGGTGGCTTTGGTGCTCTCTCTCTCTCTCTCTCTCTCTCTCTCTCTCTCTCTCTCTGCTTGAAAATGATTAAATAAAATATTTAAAAAAAATCTCAAGGGTTCAGAGACCAAAAATTTTAGATCTGTTGTCTAGCAACACTACAAAGGTGAAGAACATCTCCCTTCTGGCTAACTTGAGCCTCCATTTTCTCATCTTGTCCAGTTTTACAGCTCTGTTTTGCTATCTATACCTGGCAATGTCCTGTCCAATGTCCTGTCTGAATGAAGTGAGGACTATAATTAAAAAATTAATTTTTTGTCATTGTACCTTTCATTCTCTATGTGACCGAGCTATACATATAAGAGATGGGATGAACATACGTCCAATAAATGGTCTAGTAAGGTTTGACATAGGTGGGTATAAAAGTCAACAGTCTTTTTATAACATCTGCATTTTAAGCACTTCACTGTTTTGGATATCCAGACAACTGGTACTGATTACTTTGGCATTGCTAACTCCAGAGGAAGGTTTTCACATTTATTCAAGTCTCAGAACTCCAATCTCTAGTAGGAAACAAACTATGACTGACAGATAGAGCCGAGTTTTAATGCAAGCCAAGGTATAGCATTAAAATTGAGGGGAAAAAATCCAGGGCCTATAGTTCTAGCCTTGGGATTAGCTTAGAAGAAGAATTTTTTGAGACCATGAATAAGACTATTTGAGAAGAGGAGCTATGTTGAAACTTGTGCAGTTTTATTAAAAACAGAAGCAAACCAGACGGCATGTGTATTTTAAACTTTTTTATAAAGGCAAAGCGTTTCTTCTAAAATGTTATTCTTTTTCACTAAGTACAACGCAGAACCTTAATTAATTCTTGAGATTCTAACTGCCCTAAAGGCAAGTCTTAAATGATATTTACTTGTTAGTATAAATTGGAAAGACATCTGGGGAGGGACATTTCAAAATATTTAGCAGAAGCCTAACATGCATACCCACTGACTAAGCAAGTCTAGTCTTAGAAATTGATCTTAAAATGAGTGATGACATAGATACAAGGTACTTTAGAGTGTTGTTTAAAATACCAAGTAGTGGAAAGAGCATACATATACAATAATATGTTCAAGTAAATTTATGTTCATTATATAATGGAATATTATGTAATATAAAATACCTTAGATTAAAAAATGTTAAAATTACATGTGGCAAGAAGTAATTATTATTGGTGAGGGAAAGAAGTTATAAAACTGAAGTACCCTATGATCCTATTTCTGCTTAAAAATATATGTGTATAGGTATGCTTGTAAGGGTATAAATTAATATGTATAAGTTAAAATTCAAACATATGCTTTTACAGATTTTATGCATGTACGTATAAATTAATACAAATTAATAGCATTTATCTTTGTATTTGAGATCAGAGATGATATTCATTTATATCTTTTGAACACTATACCATTTGGTTTTGCTATAATGAATATTTCTACTTCTATACTAATCATTAAAATATTTGGGGCAATCTTGCAGTGTTGGGGTCTTTCAAATTTTTATAATGCTGAAGTACTATGGAGGAAAGTGATAGAGAAGAAAGACAGATGGGGAGAAAGCAAAGGTAGACAGACCATTACATTGTTTATCACGCTATCCTGAAACAGTTTCCAGAGAACAAAGATGCCAGCCGGCTCTCAGACAGCTCTAGAGAACACACTAGTGCATAATAAATGCCCACAAGATGCAGGTTGGCTCTCACAGATTTTGTAGAAGAAGCAGGTGGTTTTTTCTTTTTAATAAGTCTCTGTACTGTTGGCTAGCTACAGCTCTCCGTAAATTGTTTGGAGCTAATCAAGCTTTATCTAACCAAACCCAAGCTGGCATATGGACTTCATCCCCATGGTCATATGAATCATTTGGCAGATGCCTCTGCCACGTGTCTAATCCATTTTATGAAATCCATGTCTGAGGAAGGGTTCTACAGCTGTATGTGTCTGAGGTGGTAGGACTGAGGAACACAGTGGCAAAGACATGGCTCTGCCTGCTCAGCTAGAATGGTGCCATGACTGCCCAGCACTAGCAGTGTATATCTGGACAAAGGTAGAATGCTAGGAATTGTGGGTGAGAAATTTCTACTATGCATTTCAGCTTAGTCTACTAATAACACTTTTTAAGTGCCTCCTTAGACAGTGAAATCTGGTAATAATTATCAAACACCATACACAGTGTTTACAATAGAATCATATTTCTTTTCTTTCTCCCTCCTATTCTCTCTCTTTCTCTCTCTCTCTCTTTTTTTTGCATGAAAAATCGAATGCTGCTGAATGGTACCCAAATGTCTGTTGTATACCATGCCAATACAGCAGCTCAGCCAAAAATGTGAACGGAATACTTTGCCAAGTAAAAGAAAACATAACAAATTGGTAATGGTTTCTATCTTGACAGAAACTGAAAATGATCCCTCAATGTGTGGCCACTCATGCGGACACATAAAAATGTCTTAGCAGCAATCATTTTACCTCAGATAACAGACCCTGACAGTGCTGTACAGCATACCGGCTGACTTTTGCTTCGCAGAAAAGAGGCAACCATGACCTACAAAACAGTCTGGGAACCATGTAATTTATGCATAACACACATGCATATGCCATGCACTCATAATATTGGTTATAAATCATTTTGAATATGAGACTTTTTACTGGGTAGAATACACTTTTATGAGAGAGGCTCTAAATCACCAGGCCTGACAAAGCTGGAGTGCCTTATCTGTGAATAGAATTGAGGTTTTTGCTTATAAAGTTACAAAAATTCAATGGTGTATTGCACAATGAAAAGGTATCACATAAAGTCTCGAGACAGTCTCTATGACTCTGCACAGTGCTGTGATCACTGAGGCTATTTTTGTTAGATGTTACACTAAACAGATATCACAAATATTCTGGAGTTGCATAGTATATAAGTCTGATTTTTCTGCTTAAGAGACTACAGTTGAAAGCAGAAATAACCCCCTGAAGACTTGCTGATAATTCCTTTAGCTTATTTCCCCTTCCTTTACATTTTTTTTCTCCTTCAGATGAAGAGTCAGCCAACACCACTAACCACTGTTTTTTTAATTTCCACCTAATGAAATTTTCCCATTTGTTTAACTTTTTAATGAGGATGTTAGATGGAACATTGACTGCATGGTCAAATATCATCAAAATAAGAATGACACTTTCAAAAACACATAATTGATATCTGAAGATAATGAGGAATTCACAGTGAGAATATGGATGAACCTTGGGAAGGTAAATGGTTTGGCCACGTTGCAAGCAAATTTGAATTCTTTGGGCTGTGGGTTTCAAATGAAACTTTTGGGGCTTGAAATGATTGGGGTAACTTCCTATTCAGTAAAAAGGTGTATTTTTAAATGGCTTAGATTATGAAAAAAATGCATGGGCATCAAACTGCTCTTACAAAACACTATCTTGATGAGTTAAGTGTAAATGAATCAGAAACACATGGGTCTTATTTCCTAAAGATATGTATGTGGATTGAAAAATAAGGGGAAAAGGTATTGGTAAAAGACATGCATTTGGAAGATGTTTTTAGACATTCAAGGAATCCCAACTAAAACTGAACTCTGTCTCATGGTGCAGACCTCTCTCTGCAATGTGCATTCACTGAGTCAGTTATCACTCTTGCAGCTGTGAGTGATGGGAGAAGCCAGCTTCCGCCTTTAAGCAGCTTCATATTCAAGTATAAACAAATATGTAGTAGAAGCCTGTTACAAGAGATCAAGGCTTCCATAAAAAGTAGCATCCCAATGCAGGTCATACAGAAAACTATACATTAACTGAGAGGAAGACAAATGCTTTCGGGGTCTGATTACTATCAAATTAAATTATTGTCCCTTTAGTCCGATGGAATAATTACATACACTTGCAGGGTCTTACTTGTTTACATGCTTTCATAGTAAGTAATTTTATGTTCTTTTAAATGTGTGTCCCAGCCCTCCTTCCTCCACCCTCTAGATTTGTGAGCTCAACAAATCTTGCTGACTGGTTTCCTGGAGGCTGGGAATGGGGAGACGCTGTTTGGCAGGGAGCTTGGGGCCATGATTCTGTGTTGGGATAATGGCACGTGTGACAGTTTGGAGGCTCCAGAGGGTGAGTCATGTGTGGGGGGAGCTGCACTGGCTCGTCTGTGTCAGTGTTCCTGAGCCAGGGGTGTTGTGGGAGGTGGGAGCAGTGAAGTGTGGGGAGGCCCAATATACTGCGTGTGAAGTCAGCTTGAGGACATAAGGGGAAACACGGTTCTTATTCTTTCTTCTTTGCCACCCGCCTCCAGCATAAACAGTTCTAAGCACAGGACACATACATGCAATTAATTTCTTTAGAAACTGAAAGTGTCCAAAGATAAAATAAAATTATCTATGTATGTGTTGCTAGGATCCTATAGATGATAAGCTTGAAAAGGAAGCTGGTAGGAAATATATTACTAAAATGGATGACTAACTTCAGAAACGTTTGTGGGAAAGTATAAAAAAGTATTGATTATTGTCTTTTAAAGATGTTTCCTAGCTGTTTAACACTAGTTTTATCTTCTCTACAGTTTTCGAAATTACTTGGGGTATCAAATATTAAGTATTTTCTATAGACTAGTTTTAACTGAAATGCAGTAAAAGAAAGCTGAGGTCCTACGCTGATGAATGTAAAGTCAAAAAAAAAAAAAAAGATGAAAAGTTTGAGAACTGTCCATGCAGTGTTTCTACTCTGAGCCCATTTTGTTTAATAAAGAAATCAAAGCTCTTACCACCCTTCGTCATCGTCTACTTCTGTTTCTGAAACATCATTTTCAGGAGTTTCAGCAATTGCTTGAGTGAGTTTAGACTTAAACTGGTTCAGCAGCGCAAGAGTCTGAAATGAAAATTAGACTGTTAAGCTTTCTGATAAATATAATTCCAAAAGAGACACTTGAACCTAGTAGAAAATATTCTCCTTGTATGTAAAACACTGAGATAAGTATTTGATTTTTTTTTTAAAGGAAAATAACAAAACAGGCTACAACAGTGATATTAACAAACCTTGACAATGTCCTGTTTGGATTTGCACCGACTTTTTTACTCAAAGATACTTCACCATTTTTTGATTCTGGGACTTAAATTTACGTATTTAGTAGACACTCCAGCTTTAAAAAATACATGTTTATTATTAATAGTTAAATATTTAGTGCTTACCAAAGGAAAAGTAATTCACTAACACATGTGGAATAAAAACAAAACACCAAAAAAAGCAAATGGTAATCTTCATTTAACACATTTCTAAAATGCAAAAATAGTTTTAAAAGATCAAATATTCCTTGTTTTTAAACTTTACATATTAAACATACCCTCTATTGTGTATAAACTTTAATTTTATTTAATTTATAAGAGATTAGACATATTAGGAAATAGAGAAACAAAACAAAATTATTATCTCACTCAGAATAGTTATTGTTAACTTTTTTGGGGTGATTATCATTCAAGTTTTTGTGTATACATCTTTATGTAAATGTTTATAGATCTTTGTCTACAATACATGAATATCTCTACCTAGATTCATACATATTTAATGAATCTTTAAACCTTTAAAGCCATAGTAATTTTTTAATGGGAAACTTTTATATACTTGGAAATATATCTTTAAAGGCATAAAGAACAATGAAAACAAAGAATATGTCTTATGAGAATAAAATTTTAATGAAATTTTAAAATTTCCTAGGAAATTACATTAGATCTTTCTCCCTGAGTGAAAAGTGGCTAGTTTGTTTTTAGAGCCAATTAACATGGTATTGACATATGCTTAAAACTATTAAAACTAAAAAATATTCTCTTGGTATTTCTTAACTTCTCCCATATTTAAGATCAGACTTTGTCTAGCTGTACCCTAAAGTAAAACACCAGCCAGAAAACAAAACATCACAAAAATACTGGGGCGCATCACAGGGTGAAGATGGGAGCATCTACATGGAGGATTTGCACCCATGGGAATTACTGAGTCTGCTGGCTTTTGCTGAAGGGATGAATGATCAACCACGTACAGCCCAGTTCTTCAGCAGTGAGAGACTTCCCGCATGGAGAAGTTATTCAGAAGGTGCCCAGACTTGGCAGATGGTGCTCGTGCATATCTATAACCAAGTTTTTTCTCTGGCCTCTGGGCCTCCAGCACTTCCCTGGGTCCAGTCTCCTCTTCACACTGGCTAGGCTGGAGGAAGTATCTGAAAATGCAAATGAAACCATACCACTTTCTTCTGCCAATGGCCCCCTCTGCACTTAGGGTAAATCTAAATCCCTAATAGGGTTCAGAAATTACCTGGCATGAACTTATTCCTGTTTATTTCTTCAGCCTTGTGTCTTGTCTTCTTTTGGCTTGGCTAAAATCTACTTAGTTTTCACAAAGAACTAAAAACTTCTACTGTGCTGCTCCTTTTGTCTGGCTGTGTCTTGCCTCTGCCTGACCTACAGAGCACCAATTCAACTTGCAAAGCTGATGGAGTGTTTTCTCAGGAAGACCTTTCAGATTCTTGGTTATGTTTAGGTCCCACTGTTACATAGATCTCTGTATTCATCTTTTCACGGTGTTTGCCCTTCTTGGTGATATTACTAATTTAACTGGCTCTTTGCCCAGATAGCTATGAGAAAGGGCAGGCACATGGCTGCGTGTTGACCATCAAATATAGGGATTAGTACATGATAGGTTCTTAATAATTATTAGCTTTGAGAGGAAAAAGAAATGTATGAATAAGAATGATTCTCAGTACCTTTGTAATATATTCAATACAGTTGTGATACAGAAACCATGTCTCTATGAGAACAAGTATTAACTTGAAAGCATCTGTTTCTTAATTTCATTTGATGCATCATTTTTTGAAAGTTGCATATGTTAGAATTCTATAATTAAAATTTACTGCAGACTTCTTGTTGAATTTCCCCTTGCGATTATTTTCATGCTAAGCGCAAATGCATGATCCTTCTTTACCAGTTCATTAGGTATCATTTATATACAGTTTCTGATTATACCAGTTCATTAGGTATCATTTATATACAGTTTCTGATTAGATTAATTTAATCAAATAGGTTTGGGTTCTTTTTTTTACTTTTACCTTGCTTATTCTATTTGTATGTCTAAAATAAATTATTTTGAACTACCACTACCTTTTCAACATGAAGGGCAGCTGAAAGATTTATTCATCATGTGCTATGTACTGCCTGCATAAATAGCTGCCTCTTAAAGTGTTTTACTTGAAAGAGATAGCGAGAGAAAAAAGAGAGGGAGAAAATGGGTATCACAGGGCCTCCTGCTACTGCAAATGAACTACATGAACTGCAGATACAAGCACCACTTTGTGCATCTGGCTTTATGTGGGCAACCCTAACCTGGGTCACCACCACTGCACTGCAGATACTCACATCTACCCAAGGCTGTGAGGAGATGGGCTTTATGAAGCTCTTCTGCTTGATGTGGGAGCACCAGGTTTTTAAAAGCTATATTTATTTATCTATCAGAGAGAGAGAGAGAGAGAGAGAGAGAGAGAGAGAGAGAGAGAGAGAGAGAGAGAGAGAGAAAGTATGGGTACATCAGGGCTTCTAGCCACTGTAAACAAACTCCAGATGCATGCACCACTTTGTGCATCTGATTTTATGTGGGTACTGGGGAATCAAACCTGGGTCATCAGGCATTGCCTGTAAGCACCTTTAACTGCTGAGTTATTTCTCCAGCCCGAGTACCAGGTTTAAACTTGAGAGTCTTGGGCTTTTTTGACCTGATTGTCTGGAAAGAATCCAAGAATTTGGACCCTTCAGAGTGGCCAAAGTCTTTACACCCCACTTTGTATAAATATTTTTCATTTTTAAGAGTGCTTCCCCCAAGTAATAATTGAATTAGGCTTGACTAGCAACACTGAAGACAACAGAAGTGAACAAATTACATACAGACTGTGGTTTTGGAAGCTACCTGGTCTTCTCGGGAAGTTCCTTTCTTAGGCTGCTGATTCCTCAAAACTTCATACTTTCGCTTTTCTCGCCTGTATTCTGCAATGGCGCCCTCTGGTACAGCTTCTTCCTCTGAAGACCAGTAGAAGGAACAGAGAGTTAGTAACAGAGACTCCATGGATCCATGTTAATGCTCATCCCATGTCATTGCAGAGTCACCAGTAAGCTCTAGGCATCCACCTGTCCCTGCCTCCCCAACACTGTGACGATGGGTGTGTGCCATCACATATGTGGGTGCTGGTGATTCAAACTGAAGTCCTCAGGCTTGTGTTAAGTCCATTACCCACCAAGTCATTTCCCCAGCCATAACATAGGCTTTTAGATTGCATTAGGAAAGGGGGAAGAGAGCACGGTATGCCAAGGCTTATTCCATTTAGATTAAAAAACTTAGGTACCAACATGGTCACATATGCTGGTCCTTTATAACACATATCCTTCTTTGTTGTGATTTTGATCAACTTTCCAGGGATACTGTACATTCTTGCTCTAGTCAGGCCTTTCCACATCTCTTTCCCTCTCCATATTAATATCTGCTTGTATATTATGGATTATGTTTACTCTGATGGAAGGAAGGGCCAACTCCCTTTTGCCAGATTATAAAGCTAACTACATTCTAATGGCAGCAAATCAGCAGTAGGGATATTCTTAGATATTTAAATTTCATTGTTCTCTGCATTTCCATATTTTAACTTATAAGAACAAGTAAATCCTCAGTATTTATTAAACCTATTACTTACATATATTTTAGCCACAATGAAAATACAGATATGTAGATCAGATATACTTGAGCACAATGCCCTGATAATATTTCAGTATTGTAGCATTAGTCATCCTTAAAAAAACGAGTCAACACCAGCTTCATATGTGCATTGTATAAGGTAATTAATAGTGGTGATGGCAAGCACATAAAAATGAATGAGTTTTATTCCTAAACTTTAGGATCTCTGATACAATCTCTTGGTTATAGGAAGTAAATTTGAAATGATAAAGATATTTATATTTCTTACTGAGGTAAAGAATGAATTGCAAAACCAACTTTACTTTGAAAAATGTTAAGGAAGTAGTTGGGTAAAATTATAGAACTTTTTATTATTCCAGATCAAATAACAAATATAACTTTCTCTTTTCACAGTACTTACTGTTTCCAACACCACTTGCATTTACCCCACCTTTAACTAGATCTATTCTTAGCAGAGCTCCAGCAAGATAAAAGAACTATACAGAATTCTAGATGCCATCTACCCCTCAATTGCTAAACCAACTGTTATCCAACAAAGTCTTGGACTGTAATCTTACCCAGACTACACCTTTTGACTTCCAAAGAGGGGAAACTATAAAAACTAGACTTTTAAACCTCTGGCCATAACCAAGACCATTTTGACTTCAATACAACTGACTGAATTTTGTAATGAAAGTTAAGAACTCAAATACTTGGTGCCTCAGGGTTGAATGGGAAAATCACAGGCTACAACCTATCATTACACAGCTGTAATGGTCCACTTCTCCTGAAGACTGGTCTAAAAAGATCCACAGATTTTTTTAGTGGCTCAAGACTTGGGGATTACATCTCTTTCTCTCTCTCTCTCTTTTTTAAAGCAATAACTATGTTGGTTTCATTTATTTAAATGCATTCTGGAGTTTTTCTTGTGTTTAAATGTGGTTATTAATCATTTAATACCTATTTGATATGTCTTTTATTATTTATTTGCAAAGAGAGAGAGAGAGAGAGAGAGAGAGAGAGAGAGAGAGAGAGAGAGAGAGAGAGAGAGAGAGAATATGTGATCCAGGGCCTCTTGTCACTGCAAACTAACTGCAGACACAAGCACCACTTTGTGCATCTAGCTTTATGTGGGCACTGGGAAACTGAACCCAGGCTGTCAGGCTTTGCAAGCCAGCACTTTTAACCATAGAGCCATCTCTCTAGTGCCCTTGCTTTGTCTTTTTAAAGTCATGCATAATATACCCAATAGAGGTAAGAAAATGCTCCAAAGACAGGTGGCCCAGTAAGAGCAGAGAGACACAGGTGAATTAGCCAAGCTGATAGTTGGACAACGGATATTGTCTCAAGGGTGGTTTCGGTAATCTGCCTGTTTCCAGAATAGACAATGTTAGCAGAGAAACATACTGCATTTGGGCTGATTTTTATCTTGTGATAATTTTCTCACACATGGTTACAAAACAAAAACAGATGTTTAGATTACTTAGGAAGGGAAGCTGATACTGCTTTGTGTCTGCATGCTTGCATGGAGGATTAGCTGATTTGATGCATGTAATTAAAATACAATATACTACTAAATATTCTTTGCAAAGATATTTTGATAGAATAAAAGGGACAGATCATATCTTATGGAAATGGTATTTCACTCTAACAATTTAAAAGTTAAATTTGATGAACAAAATAAATATTAACTTAAGTATTCCACTAATACAATATTTTAAATCTTCAACTCTTACAAAAGAAATTTCCTAGTCTAAATTAATGTTCACAACTACTTCACAGTAAATAGGTCTCTTAGATACACCTGCTTGCTAATGAATTCTGTCCAAAGAGATAAAATACGGTTGGCAATGCTCATAGAAATTATAGGTAGAACAGAGTCATTAGGTAATTTGTTCTACCCACTTGCCAACAGCAATGAAAAATGAAGTTAGCTTTGGATCAAGAATGAGGATAATAAAATTACATGCAGCAAACTATTTGATGTCAAAAAGGCTGGCCTCTAATTTTTATGTGATAAAGATACTAGGCAAAAATTAGTCAAATTCATGGCATGCCATTGTATTTTCTAAAGTCATAAATCCAAACTATTAAGGTCAGATAAGCCAAGGTGGGCATATCACCCTCAATGTAAGCTCTTTGGCTGTTCTAGCTCATTTATGAGATTTTTAAAAATTACTTGGTTTAAGGATGTATTGTCTTTCCTACATTCATTTCTAGCTAAAAAAACAGGGAAATCGCTGGAGGATAGCTGTGAGGTCTGCTTATCAAAGTATGTATGATGTCACTATTAACCCTACTAAGGTTCCATCTGAACACAATGGAACTGAACTCCAATATTTCACATGGTAAACAATGCTAAATGCAAAGACATCTACACAAACTCCACTACATAAGAAGGCTGGCTAACTCATTTTCTAGCAGGACATACAGTATGATCAACTATAAATAATCATAAGATTTTCATCTTTCATGTATTTACTTCTCATTAGTATACTGAGAAATTTCTTCAGGAAATTTCCATATTTTACCATATTTCAGTTAATTAATTCTTTGTTCAGTTGTATCTCATAAGTTTTTCGATAGTCTGAGTCAATATATTTTTTTATTTACAGAAATTTTATTTTGCTTTTTCAAATCCATATATTCTTTTATAGCCTTAGTCATTTATGATTTTTCATTCTCAAAAAAATCTATTTAGCGATTTAATGCCCTCCAAGCCTCAGGTAACATTGTGGAAGAGAGGATGGAAAGAATGTAAGAGACCAGAAGATGGGGGGGAAGTGCTGTGGAACACTGCCTTCTGGACACGAAGCAGCTGTTACAGTCATGGCTTCCCAGCAACTGTCATAACCTGTATACGAAGTGCTCAAGACTCAACATCTGCCATGAGTGGTGGAACTGAGGAAGGAGAGAGGGAGGAAGGTGGGGGGGGGGGAGAGGTAGAGATCAAAGTAGAAGAGGAGAGACTTTGGAAAGAAGGAATTCAGTGGAAGGGGATGGGAAGGGTATACAAGAGTAGGTAACAAGATGGGAATATGCTCAAATACATTATAAATATGTACAAAAATTATCAAAAAGTTTAAAATCTTTAGCTACTTAAAATAGCAAGGACCTTATATCTTTTAGCTCATTCTTTGTGTTATAAAACAGTGTCTCTAACCTTTCCCCTAGGAGCTAATCAGAAACTTAACCCTTGCTCCACTTGAATTTCTTGTCTATCTACCCACAAATCTAATTTTATAGATAATCAGTTGATATCCTCAATTCCTCTGGACCAGAACTCAAGGAGCTAGCAGCTCCCAGTAGCTACTAACTCACTCATCAACTAAACAATTAACCACCCACCCACCCACCCAACCAACCAACCAAAAGTGCTCTTAATTAATGGCTTGTACTGCTTATGAATAATTTTAGGTGGGTCTGGACCATTACTTCAAGGGACTTTTTTGTAAAATTTCCATAAAAAACAAAAACTCTTATATGACTGCAGGTGATATGATAATAACATGTGAATATGTACAAATATGTGTGCATATTTGAATCACAGTAGGGATTGGCATAGAAAAACACTGTGACTTATGTGCAGTGGTAGCTTATCATATAGTCTAGAAATGATAAACTGTTTTTATGAAAATTTTAAAAATATCAGAACTAAAGAAATTCCAAGAAAATTTCCAGATGAAGATAGCTATCCTGATAGTTAACATTTTATGTAAGCATTCATTATGTACCATACACTAGTAGGTGAATTACTTGTTTAATCTTTATAACCAACAACACTATGAGGAAGGTATGCTATTAATCCCATTTTGATGATGGGTAAGCTAAGGTAATAGTAAGAAGTCAAATAATTGATCTCAGGAATTATAAATTTGGGAATATAACCCCAGGTAGTCTGGCTCTAAAATACAAGCTCTGAATTAGCTTAGTTATTTATTACTCATGCTTGAGGTGGTGATGGGGGGGAAGAAAAATTCTAATTGGATATCAAAAAGAATCAGATAACACATCTGTGTCCTGGTGAAATAAAATCCTTTAAACAAGTGGTCCTAAACTCCCCAGACTAAAATATGGTTCAATGGATAATAAAGGAAAAAAAAGAGTAGTCTGTCACACAATGAATGGGCTTTTTCAAGTTTTCTACCCCCACAGAATTTCTTATGGCTTTTTCTTGATTCTCCCTAACCACATTTCCCCTTCATAAGCATCTGTCAAACACCTTGTAACTCCAAAGGACGCTGCATGGTAGATGCTTGTCTGACTCACGCCCATGCACGCTGTAAATTCACAGGGCAGAAAGTGCTGTGTCGCCCAGCCTTGTGTGCATTACGTCTTAAATAAACAGTAGCCACAAGACAGATGAGCAGATAGATCACTTTTAGCTTTTGAATTACAACAATGCCTAGGGTCACCTTACTGCTTTGATTGGGTGAAAAGATCATTTAGTGTCTGTTAAGATCTAATGCCCCAAGATAACACATACCTTTTCAATAGATAGCTGACAAATGAAATTGAGTTATAAGGAGCCAGAGGACGTCTGATCCTTGTAAATAAAGGATGCAGGATTTGGAGCAGTCAACATTAAAGCAGTTATACTTGATGAAGGCCCATGGGCACTGGGCTTCTGGGTAGAATCCCTATACATGGTATAGCCATTCATCACTGTTACTGAGCTACTGGGCATAAACGACACATGCCCCCATGACAGTCAGAAAGCCTTTCCTTTCATTTGCTTTATTAAGAAAATCCATTATGAAAATGACCGAAACAGGAAGTCTGTGACATCAAACTGGCAGCATAGACAATTTTCATAATTAAAACACATATCTATTGTATGACCGAAGTCTAAATTCTCACTTATAAAGATACCTGTTTGGACTACAGCTTCAAGAAGGGAGTAAGAGGGGCAGGAGAGATGACCCAGTAGTTAAAGGAAATCACTTGCGAGCCTGCTGGCCCGAGTTCCATTCCCCAGCTCCCATATCAAGCCGGGTGCAAAGGGGCACATGTCTATAATCCTAACGTGCTTATGGCAACGACAGGCAGAGCTAGCAGAATCTGGAAGCTTGCAGGCCAGTGGAACTGTCAATATACAGTGGCAAAAACAAGGGAGACCTGTCTTGAAAGAAGGTAGGAGGAGAGGGAAAGCACTCCAAGATTACTCCCAGACCTCCACGAAAATGTTATAGAACATGCCTTCCCTCCATTACATACATCTGTGGGTACACACAGAAAAAAATTAAAAAGTGAATGAAAAAAAAAGCCTAGTATCTAGTCAATGAAACTGTCAAAATGAAAGTTTATCCGTAATAAATAATTTACTGGGAAGTTGTGTCTTTCTGCATATGCATACATTTACAAAAACTAAGCAAAAGATGCTAAAAAGTTAAACTTTTTCTTTTTTTTTTTTTTTTGAGGTAGGGTCTCGCTCTAGTCCAGGCTGACCTGGAATTCACTATGTAGTCTCAAGGTGGCCTTGAACTCACGGCAATCCTCCTTAACTTTTTCTATAATATGTTCTATGATAAGAAATCTACCATTTATTCACTGTTTAGCCAATTTTCTTTTTTAGCATATTTTCATGCTTAGCATGTACAAATGGAACAATACTAGCTCCATCTGGTGGTCAGTAAGCCTCTGCAATTTCATAAAAAATCAGTCAAAGTGGTTAAATAATTTAGGGCCCACTTGAGATAGACCTGAACACTGATGCAGGCTCAGTGTCAGCCTTGAACACTAAGTATAATTCAGTCTTATTTTGACGGAAATGCTCACTTTTTGTGTACACTTCGTCTGCTAGCTTCATTGCTTCCTATTAATTTGGGGATTAACTTATTTTCATAATTCTTAAAATAATGCAGAATGTTTTCCTTTGATTTTCTATGAGCTACTTTGAGAAATATGCAGGTAACCAGTTGGTTCAGAGAATGATTACCATACTTAAAATGTATCCAGATTTTCAGGTTGGCTTCCACTTTTGAATAGAAAGTATCTCCAGCTGTCTTTTCCATTAGCATTTTCAGAGCAGCAGCTTGAGGAAGAAGCTCAGCTCTGAGTCCAGAACATTTCCATTCCATTACACGCTTCATCTTGGTTTTTAAATTCTGGATTATAGGACTGAGTCCATAATCACAACATGAAATATCAGTATTAGAAGTTCTTAGGCATCAAAAACTTGCTAATTTTACAAACCGAAAATATGTATAAAGAAGTTAAATAATTCTGCTAAGTCGAGAACATCAGGACCCAGGTTAATAAGCAAGACAATGCCTCTACTCTGTGTGCACTTTCTCTTCGTGGTGGGTGCATTCTTGCTTCAGAGGTATTTTATTCAACCTATTATTGCTTTTGGAATTATGGATTTTATAGCACAGGGTGATTATTTAGGAAATGCAGTATGTCCTTAGTATAATTTAAATCCTTTAGGAATTTTTTACTTTTATTTTCTCTTAAGATAGTAGAAATACTAAAAATATTTTTATTTATTTATGAGAGGGGGCAAGTAAATATGAATATGAATAATGAGAGCGCCAGGGCCTCTTGCTGGTGAAAAAACTCCGGGAGTATGTGCTACTCATGTATCTGGCTTTAAGTGGGACTGGGGAACTGAAGCCAGACCAGCAGGCTTTGCAAGCAAGCTCCTTTAACTGCTAGGCCATCTTTTCAGCTCAGATGTTAGAAATGTTTAAAAATTGTTTTAAAGCCCCTCTTCTATCCAAATACAAATGTTATTTTGTTTTTGTTTCAGGAACATACTGCTTTGTTGAATTTAATATTCAAATAGGAGTCATATTGGCAATATTTTTTTCATCACAATGGCATTTAACATAGGCTACTGCAAACTATTTTATAAAATTGAGTAGAAGTAGATATAAATTATCCTAATAGAATAAAAGATAACAAGAACTGAGTGAGGTGGCACATACTTATATCCTCACACTTGGGGAGGCCAAAGCAGGAGAACCAGGAGTTCAAGGTCAGTTTCAGCTACATAGGGAGACGTAGATTTAAAATGCTAAGGTTTGAGAATGGAGTTCAATGGTAGTTTACCTTGCATGCACAAGGCCCTGGATTCGAATCCCAGCACTATAGAAAAAACTTAAGTCAGTAAAGGTAGGTTCTGAACAAAAGACATTGAATTGTTTTTAATCATTATTAGTAAATAGTGATTTTCTATGTATTCTGTGAGCTGTTAGTATCTGATAAGTACCATTTGTTACTGCATTTGTCTTAATGACTCTAAGACATAAATGCAATATACAAATTATCCAGGGACATGCATAGCTTGCCTACCATGTTTTCCACCAAGACACTCAGAATCTAGCTCAGGTTGTACCTCTTTAGAGTGCTAGGGAGCGCTAACAAATTAAACTGTGAGATAGCGTGAAGGCAGGAACAAGGGATCTAAACTTAGAAATGTACCTTTGTCCAAATGGGCATTCTGGAACCTGTGGTGGGGGAGGTAGCGTAGTGGGGCAGGGCTAACTATGTTCAGCTCAGCTATAGTGCAGGCTAGCCCTTAGTGGTGCTGCTGGGGACAGCAGGCTAGCCCTCATTCTGCTGATTCCGGTATCCAGCTGGCTGGTCATGTTGCTCGTGGTTTATTTTATTTTTAAAGGAAACAATGCCTTGAAGTTTTGCAGTGGAAAGCCCAATGGACAGAAGTTCTGACCCCTCCTCAGATCCACCATTTAGGTTAGGTTAAGTACTAAATATCCTTAATGGTTTGGTTTTTTTCATTTGCAAAATAGAAACTATAATAATTGTTTAATCTACTTCTCAGGACTATCATAGAACAAAATGTAATGAAGCATGTGACAGGACTTTGTACAGTGTTCGTGTTATATAAATAGGAGGTATTATTTGGCAGGAATACTAGGGACTGTATTTTATATCTATAAGCAATTTTATAGTTATAACTCCTTTCAAATTATTAAATCCCATTTGGAGAAGCTAAGAGCAGATACAATATCTTTCATTTTAATAACAAACTTGATTGAATAAAATGCATTTCTATATATTAAGTCCTATTTTCCAAACACCAACAGAACTTCTAAGTGGGAGTTATGTTAAAAATTCTTTGTGAAATCATCACAACTAAATTTACTATTTTCTATAAAATTGGATGTTCAAATGTAGACTTGCTTATCAAGGGGTTTACCTATAATTCTGAATTTGGTTAAAGACCAAAGAGTCGCAGGGTTTGCTGCGGGCCGACTCCTGTCTTCTTAGAGCCGCAGCTTCACGTGAGCACAGTGCTCCCAATGCTCCAGGCAGAGTGCTGAGTGCTTTGGGCACAGTGACACATGTCAGTATAACCAAGGAGGGAGGGCCACGGGAAGAACTGGGGGTTCACACGTGGAAACCTCTGCTCTCAGGAATGCTGGAAACTGACAGACTAAGGCCACCGCAGTTAAACACAGGACAGGAGCTTCTTGAGGGTGAGAGACTTTTCTTACTCTCTGAGTTACGTCTGGAGTTCTAGAATTGTGCTAAAACTACCTCATACTTCATAAATATGACTTGAATGAATACACTTTTTTAAAAATAAAAGTGATTTTTCAGTGGAAAACGTATTCTTAGGGGAAAGAATTTAAAGAAAGGGGAGCCAGGTGCAGGCTGTGTGCTTGTAGTTCTAGTTACTGGTGAGGCTATGGCAGGAGGATTGTGGAGTACCCGAGTTCGAGGCTAGCCTGCACTACGACCAGTGTGACAGAATCTGGAGAGGAGGGGTGTGGGGAGAGAAAAAGCCAAAAAGGAAGTGTGGAGAGAGTGGGAACACAGAGGCGGCTGGATGACCAGCTTTCCTGGCCCCAGACCTTCAGGGGCTGCGCTTAGCAGGTGCCTCTCCAGGCACTTCTCAGGAGACCCTAACAGACACAAGTACATTCACAAAACCATAGGGTACGTCACCTGAAGCAAAAGTCTCTGAATGGGATATTACAAAACACCCGTTTTCTGGGGATGAATAAACAATATTTACAAGCTGTTTATTTTGAAATAGCAACCACTGATGGTGTAATGTGGAGGAGCCCACAAACCGACCATTACTGAAGCAGTCTGGGTGAAGGGACATCTTTCTCACCCTCTTATTACAGACAGACACATTCTAACTAATTAAATTTTGAAAAGTCTTTGGATTACATGGAAAGAAACAAATACTGAGTGGACTGGACAGAGCACGTCTAGTTACAGCTTCATGCTGTGCTCACAGGGAAAGGTTCCAGGTCCTCCTCGTGCTTTGTCTCCATTGTCTATGATGAGAAATACACTATTCAACAGAAATTCAATGTATGTGGTGTGCAATATACTGTTAAATCATCCAGATCAATAACAGAAAATATAAGGAAGATAGCTTTGAGAAATACTTCCCAGTAGAAATATGCCACAGATGAGCAAACTCTTTGGCAGGTGTAGAGCCAATTTTGGAAACATTTTCCCTTCATACCTGGTGGATGAAAATAAGCATAGCTATTGTCCTATTGACACTTCATATGGCAACTCAACTCAGCACAGAGTTAAGTATAAACAGAAGGCAAAATGCAAAGGACTTAGTTTAGATACTGTTTTTCTATAGCTGAATTCAAATCTTCTGAAGTCTCAGATGACAGTTCATATAAGATGTTCCGAAATTAAAGCAAAAGAGTAGAAAAAAGGAATGTAGTGCTGCTAATTCTTGGTTTGGATTATTTGAGAAGAATCCAAATTGTAAGGTTGCTTCTGAAGAGAAGGCACAGTAATGTAGTACTTAGTATGTACTGCCAAATGTAATAAAACTACAGACTTAGAGAGCATAATAAAACCTTTATTTAATATTTTTGTAGGTGTTCCAAGAGCATATAGATGTTCTGTCATTATGCCTGAAATTATTCTAGTAAGGGAAAGAGTAGAGACAAGTGAAAGATGCATACACTTTCTACTCTATGCTCCAGACTCCAAACTTGCAAGAATCGCTACATGCAAAAGTAGTTGAACAAAACTCAACCACCAAGTATGGTAAAAATCCTTAACAAAAAAGGACCAAAAAGGAAACTTCTTTGACCATTTGAATGTCATTTGTTAGCCTCAGTGTCATGGTTTGATCCAGGTGTCCTCCACAAATAAATGAATGTGTTCTGGGTAATCGATCCTCAGCTATAGCAGTTTGGATTTTACAACCTCGATGGAGCTGTGTTGTTGGGGGCGGGCTTATGGGGTTATAAACCAGCTTCCCCTTGCCAGTATTTGGCACACCTTCCTGCCACTGTTTACAGTGCTGTGGCAGAGGTGATGTCCACCCCTCTGCCCATGCCATCGTTTTCCCTGCCAGGATGGAGTCTGTAAGCCAAATAAACCCATTCCTCCACAAGCTGCTTTTGTTTGGGTTCTTTCTGCACAGCAACTAGAAAACTAACCACAACAGGTTTGGTACCAGGATATGGGATCTGTTGCTGCTAGAACTCTGATCTTGTGGCTTTGGTCTTCTGGAAGTGATCTATAGAAGGAATGTGGAAGGATTTGAAATATCAGCCTAAGAGACACCTCACAGTGCTGTGAGTACTGCTTGATGAACCATTCTGGTCAGAATTAAAAGACCTGAATGAAGTAAGAACTATCGATTGTGAGGTTTGGCTTACGAAGGTGAAAAAGAACTTGGTCAGGACTGTGCCAGAAGCAGTTTGTGTGAGAGGCTTGCTGTGTTCTGCCTGCCTGTGTCCTGAGAACCTGTGCAAGGTTGTTTTACGTAAAGATGGACTGGTGTGAGCAGATGGAGATGGCACAGAAAGATATTTGGATCGAAAACTGCTGCCCGTTCACCTGCAATTGTTTGAGAGATTACAACCACTGAGATTGGGCCAGCTGGTCTGCATTGGAACAACAGGAAGAATGCGGACTCTTTGAAGTAAGGGGCCTGAATGCTCTGTTCCCCCCTGGATTAACAAATTGGCAGCCCACCTGGTTCTGTGCAATATAACAGATGCAAGAGGGTCATTGGATTTGCAACACAGTTTTGTTTTTGAAAAATAGCCATTGACAATGTAAAGCAGGTGTTCTAGATTTTCTGCAAGGAGCCCGATGGAGCCATGAGGATGAACTGTGGGTTGCAATGGAGACCCAATAAGATGCCAGGACTATGGATGGGTGCCAAGGCGAGCTGCCAGCACCGGATGAAATTTTCCTGGACTGTGAGTAGCCGAGCTGGAGGGGCGGAATTGAATCTCCAAGAGACTTGTTATTGGTTAGAATCATTTAACTTGGAGTTAGAGACTGATGATTCCCTGCTTGTTTTAAATCTTGTATTGGTTCAATCTGTTTTTGCTGTGCCTCATGTTTTGCAGTGTGAATGTTCTGTGCCATTACAGGTTTATTTTGGTATTATGGCTCAGTTGAAAGCTGTGGGGACCTAAGAGTTGAGCTGAACACATTGTGGGGGCCAGGGGCAGAATGTCATGGTTTGATCCAGGTGTCCCCCACAAACAAATGAATATGTTCTGGGTAATTGATCCTCAGCTGATGGCAGTTTGGATTTTACAAACTTGATGGAGCTGTATTGTTGGGGGTGGGCTTATGGGGGTTATAAGCCAGCTTCCCCTTGCCAGTATTTGGCACACCTTCCTGCCACTGTTTCCAGCGCTGTGGCGGAGGTGATGTCCACCCCTCTGCTCATGCCATTGTGTTCCCTGCCAGGACGGAGTCTCCCCTCGAATCCTTAAGCCAAATAAGCCCATTCCTCCACAAGCTGCTTTTGTTTGGGTTCTTTCTGCACAGCAACTAGAAAGCTGACCACAACACTTGGTAACAGACAGCATCAAATGTGATGGTGAAAGACTGAATGCGTCTCTTCTAAGATTGGGAACCAAGCAAAATTATGCACTCTCCTTGTTTCTATTAAATCCTACCAGTGGAATGTCAAGAAAAACAGCCCAGCACAACTTTAATCCCAGAAGTCAGAGACAGGAGGATCCTTGTAAGTTGAAGGCCAGCCTGAGATAGAGGGAGACTCTACCTTGAGCTTGCCTGCCCCCAAAGAAAAACAAAACAAAATAGAGAGAAGCAAGCCATCTTTGTACATATACATTTCAGGTAAGAAAACCTCAATATATCTATAAAATGCTGCCAAACTAGCATGAATGAACAGACTTAGCAAGGTTGTTAAAGTAAATATACAAAATCCAGTTGTTTTTCCATATACTAGTAGTGAACATTTGGAAATAAAAATTAAAAAAAAAACCACAATAGCATCAAATAACATAAAATATGTATTCCCAAAATAAGTGAACTATCTCCATACTGTGAAAATACAGCATACATGAAAGAAGAAATCAAACACATAAATGGACTTTAGATAAAGCATATTCATGAACATATCCTCAATAATGATAAGATGCCAATTCTTTCCAACTTACTTGTAAATTCAACATTATTACAAACAAGATCCTAGTAGAATTTGTTTTTTATAAATGCTTTCAAGCTGGAATTAGAATACATTCTAATAAAAAAATTATCTTTGGTTTTGGAAAAATTAATTCCTAAATCTAGAGGCTATCCCCCCCCTTGGAAAAAAACCAAACAATTTTAAGATGGTTTTTGTCTAGGCTGATCGAGTATAGTCAAGGCAACCTAGAAGATGCACAGCGGAGGACTAGCTGGCTTCAAGAGCCATCATCAAGACAGGGCCACATGAGCTTGAGATAGGAATACAGAGAAATGAATCCATATCCAGAGAGTTCACACATAAAATGGTCAACTGATTTTGATACAGGCTGAGTGGAAACATGGTACTCTTTCAAGTTAAAAAGGCTAGGCTATTGGGTATCCATATTCAACAAAACAAAATAAAACAAAACAACAAAAATAAACTTGATCCTTACCTCACAATATGTACAAAAATCTACTTAAGTTCAACTGTCAGTCTAAAAGTAAGTTTATGCCATTAAACTTCTAGAAGAAAAAACAGGAGAAAATATGGTTTATGTTTGTTTTTTTTGCCATACCCCTCCCCCCCAAAAAAGCAACCTTCAAATGACTAAACTAAAACTATTGATAAACTGGATTTCACTAGAATTAAAACCCCACACAAAGCTGAGGGAGGAGGTCAGCCAGGGCAGGAGTGAGAGCCTCAAAACAAAACCCAGAAACATCCTGCTCCTTAAAACACTCTCTTGGAAAATGAAACAGCAAGCTATAGCCTGGGAAAAAATTGTAAAACATATATCTGATAAAGGACTTATATCTAGAATATATAAGGAATGTTGTCAAGGCAGTAACAAGATGATAAAGAGCCCAAGTAGAACAGAATGATCAAAGAAAAAATATGCAAACCTTGCTAGCATCAAATAAATGTAAAGTTAAAATCCAACTGTAATGCCAATATACATTTTCTAGGATACATGAAGTTAAAGACTGGTAACAGCAAACACTGACAAGGGTTTGAAGCAATTAGAACTGATCTACATTGCTGGGGAATTCAAAATGGTAGTTACTTTGGAAAAGAGGTAAATAATTTTTTTGTAAACATGTGACTATTATATGACTTGGAAATCCTGGTCCTAGATACTTACCCCAAAGAAGCAAGTGTATGAATGTTCATAACTCTTTACTCATAATAGTTTAGAACTGCAAATAACCCATATATCCCTCAATTGAGAAATATATTACAATATATAGACACAATGGAATATTCCTTAGCAATAAGTGGGAGCAAACTACAGGATATAGCTGAGTGAAGAGATGAATCTGTAAAGGCATATGTACATAAGACAGGCCAGAGGCCTACTGTATTAATGCACCACTCTAGAACTAGCAAAACTATAATGAGGCAGAGTAGGGTTTTCAGGTCCTGACTGAAGGTTAGCTACAAGCCTGGAAACCTGAGGGTAAGAGAAATGCCCTACACTTTGGTTGTGGTCACATAATTGCATTTTGGTCAAATCTCATTCAATTGCATACTTACGATTAGTGAATTTCTGGCATATAAATAAAGTACACCTTCACAAAACTGAGTTTTAAAAGATATCTTACTTTGCCTTCCATCACCATTAGGAAAAATTAGTGAAATTATTCCAATGGTTAAAAAGATATTGGCCATATTTCTAACCTTTTTCCCTAAATTCTGTGTTTGGTAACCTTTTACTTTGTTTTATGTAGTTAATTTGAACCAATTCTTTGCCTTCCAAGTATTTTATATACAATAAGCATTCATATGTTTGCTGAGTTAAGAAATGAATGAGTCAATATTTTGTGGGGAAAATTTTAGTATAATGAAAATTTCTGCAATATTCATCAATGAGGCAGGAAAGGGTAAGAAAAAGTAATCTTTGGCTGGAGAGATGGCTCAGTGGTTAAGGTACTTGCCTCCAGTGCCTAAGGACCCAGGTTCTAGTCCCCAGTATCCACAAAAGCCAGATGCAGAAAGTGGCTCATGCATCTGGAATTTGTTTGCAGTGGCGAGAGACCCTGGCACGCCCATTCTCTCTCTCGATCTGTTTCTCTGAATCTCCCTGGTTGCAAATAAATAAAATGTTAAAAAAAGAAAAAGTAATCTTCATATGTATGTGTAGATATCATGCAGCATGACTACCAGTATATAATACAGCGGTTTGACACTCAATGAGGGGGCCAGCTCTCAGATATTAGGCAATGTAAAACATGACATACTGTTTTACAACAAACAGTTCTGTAAATAGAAGGAACACACGCTAAAGTAACAATGGAAGATAGCATAGCAAACACATAAACCAGTATCATAGTACTTCAGATTCTGAAGCATTATGCATGCTACACTGCTTCATGTATAGGTATGTTCACACTCACATCACCACAAACCATGAACAAGTGCTGATGCTATGTTCCTATGATAGGGATTTCTCAGCTAAATAATGGGCCATTGTGGCAATCCTTTGTTGATGGAAATTTATGTGGCACATGGCTACAGTTCAGAATAATTGTAATTTATTCAGGGGTATCACTATGCAATAGAAATATAGTCACAAATGAAAATTTTAAAATGTCTAGGAATTATACTAAAAATATAAAAGGAAACATGAAATCATAATAAAAATTAACCAGGTGTATAAAGATATTATCATTTCATTGTACAACCAGTAGTTATTAATGAGCTAGTTTGTGGTACTTGGTTTTAAGTCTCTAAATTAGGTGTATAGTTCACACTTACTACACATCTCAGTTTCAAGCAGGCACATTTCAACTCACATTAGAGTCACCCATGGAGCACTGAAAACTACTGATGCCAGGGTCTCACCCCTAGTCTTTGGAATCTCCAGGGGATTCTAATGTTTCAGATAGGCTTGAAACCACCAGCCTAGTGATGAGGGATCAGAAGTGATTTTAAACAATGGCTGGAATACTGACGTCCATTAGATAGAGACAATATGCAAGAGGGAGCCACAGACCAGGTATGCTCAAGAGGTTTGCATGTAGCAAACTAGTCTGCATGGAGCAGAGGGTCCAGGGTGAGAGATGAGATTACTGTGAATGGTGCAGCACAGGCCATGCAGGTCCGTGAATGCTGTGAAAGGACTACATCCTGGAGGAAATGAGACACCATTAAAGAACTTTATGAAGGGGATTGACACATGATCATGTTTGTGTTTAAGAAAAGCCACACACAGAATGAATTGGCAGGATCTGAGATTAGCAACAGAGATCTGTTGGCAGCCTGTTAGCAGGTTGTTAAAATAGCCCAACAGAAAAGCTGTGGCTAAAATGGCCGGGGCAGAAAATCAGGCTCCGCCTAGAAAGCTGCAGGGAGAGTTTACCAAAGGAAACGCAAAGAGGTGTATATGCCTCTAATGCTCTGAGGATATCTGAGCACTTCGCAATCTAAATCTAAATCAGTTCACTGGGACAGATGAGCTGTGAAGTAAGGTTTTTAAGTCTCCCAAACAGTATCTCCCTGACAGCAAATTCAAGCTGGTGGTCCCAAGTTAAATTGTTTGTGATCAAGTTTTACAGGATTGTGATCATATTTCATAAAAACTATCTACTCTTGATGATTTCTGCCCAATACCAGCTATTTCTTCCATGAAATTAAGTTTCTTGAGCTCACACTAACCTCATGTTACAGAAATGAAACATGAGCACGCATGTAGCCCCTTCCCTCTGGTCAGGCCCAATTTTTCATTCACTCTACACAGGGAGGAAGGTTTACTTGACGTCAAGTCTCACCCTGACTGTCTCCGAGGTTCATCTGCACACCAAATTTTAGCACCTAAAATACTGCTTACTAATAATGAATTGTATTTAAGTATGAACACTAATGTCAATATTTTAAAATATAAATTACAAAATATTTATTTTATATAAATGAAGCTTATTTTACCAGCAGAGGCTAGCTCCTTCACAGCTAAGGGGAGTAACTTGTGGATTTCTTTGGGGCCTACCACAGTGCTATTAGACATTTATTTTAACTCAGTGGTTGTTGAATTTTTTAGGCTAGACATCTGTAAGAGATACATTTTTCATCTGAAGTCTACACATGCTTGGTATATATCTAGTATATAAAACTATATAAAGTTAAATCATGTAAAATTACTGATATACTGTTTTTTTTACTAATGAAACATCAACTTAATATTATTTAACCGAACATAATATTTACCCTTACTGTGTGTAATATGTTTAATGTTTTCTGACCTGTGTCACTCCATTAAGAAAGATTGATTGAGATATAGTGTTGATTTTATATACCACCAGTGAATTACTGCCTATAATTAAAAACAAAACAAACCTTGCTTTACCCCTATCCTAGACACTAGACCTTAAGAGCGTTAGGAAAGGCCCACTGTGGCCCAGAGCAGCAGGAGAAAGGTGAAGCAAGCACTGTGTTAGTTAGTGTGTCTGCTGGGCTCTCTGGACTCAGGAGTAACAGGAGAACTGGTAAGGTAGCAATAATCGCAGGCGTTCCAAGGACTGGACATTTTGACTAAATCTGTTCTGATTTGACAGAAAACTGTCCTCACAACACAGAAGGTGGTTCAGGGTGATGGACAGACAATGTGAGAGTCAGGATTATCTTTTGAGACACAGCGATATGTTTTAAGGTTTTCTCCAATGTCCTTTCCTAAATTTAACAACAAACAACAATTTTCATATGCAATGCCAGATTTCTTTCTACAGAGGAAGCCCATAGGGAATATCTGTCTACTATTTCTTCCATTCTAGAAGATCACCATTATGCCAGGTGAGCTGGAACTCAGCTATGTAACATTTTCTAAAAGTGAAGATTTTCTACTTCTGTTTATATAACCTGCGAATGTAAGATGATAACGGATTGCAGACACACTGCTTTATTCCAATTGAACTTTTTAAGTTACTGAAATGATGTTTTCATAAAGATCATGTACAAAAGGCCTTTTAACTACAGTGTCAGTGAAAACCAGAAGACAAGCTTTTGTCTCCAATCTCAACTATTGTCAGATGGATACTTGCATGGGCGAGCGTCACCACCAGCATTAAGGTACAACTAAGTCAGCCCAGATTTCCAGCAGGAGCATGGGCTATGCTGCTGGCCTTCTCGTGGGTGTTTGGATGGTGAGCATGCACCCCGCCCCTCCTTGATGGAACAGTGTTGATAGAACTTGAGCTGGTGCCAAACCTACTGATGAGAAACAAGGTGGAATGAGCGAGGGCTGGAGGGAACACTTCCTTTTTAGGAAGCAGCAGTAAGATGATACATGGAAACAGGGTTGGAATAGACAATCACAGGCTGCTGATACAAGAAAGGTTTTTAGGTTTTAAAAAACAAAGGATCAAAGAAAGTCAAATAAATGGCCAATGTATACAAGAAGTTATTCAAACACTCACATGAAAAATGTGTCTACAGAAAATAACTGCTCACCTAGCTGTGTGAACGAGCAGCTGATAGGAGTTCTGGTTGACCTAAGGTGATGTTTGGTCTGTTTAAATCAGGCAGATTCAGCACAAGTAGAAAAGTGAAGACAAAGATAATGAGACCTAGTCTGCTGAGAGGCCCGGATACTCATTATGCCAATCACAAAGCACATTCGAGTCATGCAGCAAATAGAAAAAGCAGATGGAAATAAAATTCTTTGTCTAATTGCAATAAGAAGTAAAAACCTGAGACATTTTTGTGAAACTTACACTAATGACAAGTGGAAATAGCTTCATGAATAAACCTCTTTCTTCCTCAACATAGATATATTTATTCCCAAGTCCCAGACCACAGCCCCATCACTTTCACGGTTTCCAACCTCCAATCTCATATTAGTATATGAGGGTCACTGTGCTTTATTTCATGGAATAGTGGACCTGAAGGTCCATCATTCTGTTTTCCACAAACTTTGTAAATGTGAGCATCTGTTTATCCATAATGTACTGATACCAATGTCCCTGATGTCAAACACGGAATAAATCACAGTCTGCATCATTTTTGTGTCGGCTCTTTTGTTGCTTGCATCATACAATTCGCATACACTTATGGTTATGTCTGTAGATACACACATACACACACACACACCATACATAGTTAATGTACTAGAGTTTCAGGCTACTCACTTTGAAGAATTCCTTCTACATGAGTTTACAAATATCTTTTTTCTATCACCCAATAAAAATGGCAATAATTATGGCTACTGGTATGTTAATCAGTCAGTCAAATTATTACCTTATTGACAATCAAAAAAATACATATGTCTAGTTTTTGAGCATTTTGACTGTGTTTTTAGCTTGAATAACTTCTGGTTGAGAACAGGAAGAAGTAGGTGAAAAGGGGGGGATCTGAAGGCTAAAGAACACAGTCTGTATTTCATTGTGTAAAACGTATATACTACTAGTAAACAAGATCAACAACCAATCTACCAGAAGAATTTAATGCACACATCTTAAATGACAGGCAAAACACAATAAAGAATGATTTTCTATTACTTTTTCTGGAGGAAAAAGCTTCCTTTCTTGACTCTTAGAATTCCATATTATTTTACAACATACAGCATGGACTTTGTTACCTCATGAGAGAGGATAGTAGTTACTACCTGGCAATCTAGGTCCTATTAGCCATGTTGATGGTCTTGGGGAAAAGATTAATTAACTCATCTGAGTGATCATTTCTTTGTGTAAAATGCCAACCTGTCCTACCTTCTCCATGGATTCTTGTCAGAGAGAAAAGATGCAAAGGGACAACGAACAAAAGTGTATAAAGTGTTTTCCAAGCATGAGCTTGTGTTAAATGACTGCTAAGAAACAATTCTTCTACACGCTGTATTGCTAATGAAATCAGATTTGAATGCTTAGAATCAAAGGAAGGCTGTGATTGCTTATAATCACTTTAGCTCATCATTCATTCATTCATTCACTCACTCTATTTTCCATTTTTTTGAGATGGTAAAATATTGTTATAGATGCTAAGAAAACACCAATGAAGAACCAACCCCAACATCTAGAATGGAAGACAGAAAACAAATGAACAATAAATGAAGCATAAGAGTATACAGAAAGTAAAAAGATCATACAGAGAAGAATGAAGAAGGAAGGGCAAGTAAAGTGTGCCAGACAGGGCACTTACTTCAAGATCTATCTGAGATGGTGGCATTTGAAAAAAGACCCAAGAGGTAAGGGAATGAACTCTGCAGGAACCTAGAGGAGTTGCAACCCAGAGAACATAACAGCATATGCAATGGCTGCAAGACAAGCATCAGGCTGACCTGCACAGAGGAGTCAGACAGCATGCTGACCTGCACAGAAGGGTCAGGCTGCATGCTGGCCTCCACAGAGAAGCAAAGAGGCTGCAGAGCCTAGAATACATTGAACAAGAGAGAAGCTAAGAAAGAAGACCAGGGAGGTAAAGAGACTAGAAGATTCACATTATGTGCAATGCAATAGACAGACACAGTATAAAATCCATTTGTGTGCTAAAAAAAGGAATGTTAAGACCTGGTTTATGTTTTTAAAGGTTCGTTTTGGCTACTATTTTGAGACTCGACTTTCAGAGAGCCCAGGACAGAAACAAAGAGTTCAATTGGAAGACAGCTGAACTGATCTTGGGTGGTAACTGTGGGAGTGGTTAGTTATATGTCCTGGATTCGCTGATCAATGGATTCAGGGAATTAAAATAAAAAGGAGTCAAGAATGACTCTAAAGTTAACTGAGGTTGGGATGATTTCAGGAGGAACAGGCTTGGAAGACATGATCAGTAGTTTAATGTGGGATGCATTAAGTTGAAGATGTCTATTAGCCACTTTGGGAATGGTGAGCATATAGAGAATATAAATCTGAGCTAGAGAAGCAAAGTTAAAGTGTTAGAGAACACAAATTAGAGGTGAAATAACATGACTAAAGGGGAAGTTCAACACTGTAATATGCTGGCAACAGGTCACCTAAGCAGAGAGCTGGGCATGTGTGAAGAGGGGTTGTGTGAAGTCTAACTGGGTTAAACTGAGGAGAGGAATTGGAGATGGTGAGAATGTTTATTCATTCAAGGAGTTGAATGTAAAGGGCATTAGCTAAGTGGAAGATGTAAGGACAGAAGGCTTTTTTACAAGCTAATGATAATGAGAGACGTTTGATAATTGATGACAGGAAGGAACTGTTAGAATTAAGTCTGCAGGTAGGTGAGCAGGGCAGGACGCTGGGCAAAAGTGGACGAGTTGGCCTAGGACTACAAACCAGGGCATAGAGGAGGGCAGGCCGGCAATGGCACAGGCTCAGGAGTTTTCTTCTGGTTGCTTCTAGTTAGGAAACTCCACTCTTTCCTAGTGATGGGATGGAATCATGTTATCTCGGACTGTGTTTTGGACAATCATGTGCAAAGGAAAGTCTGTTTGAGGAATGACAGCTTCATAAGAGAAAGAAAACCTCTTTGCTTCTACCTCTCTTTCGTGCTTCGGGGGCTGCTGTGTAAAGATGTGTGGAACTATGGTAGACATCTGACGGCCAGCAGAGGAGCCTGCTACCGTGTCAGGAACCTTGCAAATACAGAATGGAAGGTTCATGAAGGCAGACGTCTTTGTTTCTTCATTACATCCAAAGTGCCCAAGAGTTTATGTAATGTACACAAATACTTTCTGAGTAAATGATCTGCGACTAACATGTGTGTTAGAAAAGTGACTCACAGCAATGGGGAAGGAAATGACCTCACTCCTGTGTGTTAAGAGGTAAACAGAGTGACAGGCAGGTCTACTACCCCTGCCTGTGAAATGTCATGTACTTCATGGCAAGCTATAATGACAATAAATTTGCTATTGTTTGGATGTTAATTTTAAAATGCTTTATTCCCTAACGGCATTTTCTGATAACTTCTTCAATTCCTTTAAACAATTAATTTGAAACAAACACATTTCACAAATCCCTTTGTTGTTTTTTCTTAGAGACACACACACAGCCAGCTACAATCTCAGGTAACATTCGTTTTATTCATTAACTTGATCTCCCCCTTGTCTCCATTTCTTTTTTCTTTCTTTCTTTTTTTGTGACTAAGCAGAATAATCTACTGATGAGACATCTTTTCACAGCCATCACCAGTTTTGTTTAAAGCCTACAAGATGTCCTGTTTTATCTGTTTTTTTTTCTTAGAGCTATTCTTCTATGCTCCACAGCAGCAGGCCTCTCCTTGCTTTTATTTTAGCAGATACCATCATCTTTTTTTTTTGGGGGGGGGGTCATTTCTGTATACTTGAACACAATGGGCTCCTTTACCACACAAGAGAAGATAAAGTACATGCACACATGTACCAATTTATGCACAGACAAAATTAGAGCCGAAGAATCCAAAGTCTGGACTAAAACTATATTTATGCTGTTCAAAGCAAGAAAAATTATTTAGTCTACGGTAATGAGTAAGTAGCAGCAAAACAAATATTTGGTTGACGGTGGAAAGCCAATGTTTTCATGACTTGTTACAAGCATGAAAGCTGAAAACAGGCTGACCAAGCACATTCTGCCAGAAAATAACACATGCATTCATCAGTCTTGTGGTGCGTGTAAAACACAATTCCTAATTTATGGATTTATATGTGGTGAGGGTATAACTTTGCCTCAAATATACTACATGTTATGCATGCATGCTTTCACATTGCTCACTGATTTAAAAAGATCTTCTGCGAACTCTTTACTAGCAAAGATACAGCATTTCCTGCCTTAAAATACTTTAGACCAGGGATGAGTTAGGAGTGGAGCACTTGCCTCTCATGGAAGACGCCCAGGGTTCAATGCCCAGCACTGCACAAAACAACTACAACAGAAATAAGGAAAAAAGTGCCTTAATCTTGGACAATGTATTCCACATGCTAACAATCATATTCATGAAGTACTTGTTTACACATGTAAATAAATGCTTTGATATTTGAAATGAAAAAATGAGTAAGCCTGTTATTGGTAAAAATAATTGAATGTGGCTTGCTTATTAATTTTTCTCATCTTGCAGGAAAGAAACTAAGGCTCAGAAATGCCATGCTCAAGACTACCAAGTCCAAATATAAATAGACAAGATGCCTGTGACAGCAGGATATTATAAAACCATACTTGGATAGGGTGGGGAATTGAACCCAGGCCAAGCCAGCACCTTCACCCACTGGGCCATCTCAAGGTTCTCTGTTTTAGATGGAAGGAATGTATATGTTTGCTGTTATTAACTAATAAGCAATTAGTAATGTTGTCTTAAGATTACACAAACACACTCCTTAAACCTAGATCTACCATGAAATGGAAATTTTCCAACTCAGCGCTCCCTTTCATATTATTTATCATTTGGCAGTTTACACTTCGCTTCCCTTCTCACTACCTGTATCATAAGAGCGTATGGGTTTCTGCTTTTCTCACAACCATTTACATATCTTTACTGTCCTACATTTTATTTAGATAAAATGCATATAAACATCACCATTTTGAGGTATAGAATTTAGTATGTTTTTAGTACAGTCACAAGGTTGTGAAACCACTAATTCCAGAACTTTGCTATCTCGCCCCCCCCATCCATGAAACCCCGTGCCTGCCTCTCAGCAGAGCCACACCAACGCCAATGACTTCTCCACTGAAGCCCCTTGAGGGTGGCTACTAACCGATGTCTCTAGACTTGGAGCTGCCTATTCTGAATATTTTCTGTCACTGAGATCATATAATAGGTGGCCTTCCCTATTCTGATTTCTTTCTTTTAGCAAAATGGTTTCAAGTTCCATCCATGTTGTAATATGAGTCAGTATTTCATTTATTAAAGCCAGATAAAAATATATATTTTTAAACTTTTTCTCTTGTCCCTCTCCCTGTCTACTTCCACTGCACTCCTTCTTCTTCCCTACTAGTCTCTCTCTTTTCTTTTTGTCCTCCCCACCATCCATAACAGAATGTTGATGGGCCTGATGGCAGCCACTGTGAGGTCAAATCACTTGATGTCTGGGAGAATGGAAGACGGGTCCTGAAGCACTTCTCATCACCTGCCGGTCACATTCTTTCCAACTCCTCTTCCACAGTGTTCTCTGAGCCTTGGAAGGAGAGACACTGGATGTCTCATTTAGTGCTGAGCACTTAATGGTTACTTATTCTCAGCATTTTATATCATATTTTAAATTAATTAATTTTTACACTACTGCCAATAATGTGTAAATGTTCTAATTTTTTTACATTCTTATCAAACATCTTTTTTTCCTTTCTCTCTCCTGTAGACACCCTATCATGTGTGTAGGTATGAAGTTGCACTTCCCTAATAACTAATGATGCTGAACATTTTCATGCGCTTATTGGCTTATTTGTGTGTTTTTGGAGAAATGCCCCTGTTTTAGTAAAAGGTAAAAGATTTATAAGATCTGAAAAAAAAACAATATTGCTGCCTTTAAAAATTTTTTTTATATTTTATTTATTCATTTTCAGGCAGAGAGATAGATAGAGAGAGAGAGAGAGAGAGAGAGAGAGAGAGAAAGAAAGAGAGAAAGAACCACGGCCACCACCTTGTGGGTCCGGCCCATGTGGGTCCTGGGGAACTGAACCCGGGGCCTTAGGCACTGGAGGCAAGTGCCTCAACCGCTGACCCATCTCTCCAGCCCTTAAAAATTGTTTTTAATTTTGATAATTTATTTGTAAGTTGTCTTATCTTTGGTTCTATCAGGCTCATATCATTCCAGATGTGACCAGTGGGGGGTGAGCAATTTCAAAATGCCTTCTTGCTATCATTTTTGGAGCATTTCTCCCCCCCCCCCTTTAGTAGTATATTTTGGTCTTGGGAATCAATCAGTTTGCTTGAGGCTTTTCGAAAAGAAATGGTATTAGAAGCCAAGACATGGTGCCAAGTATGCTAATGACTCTTCTGCTCTTAGACCATTCAGCAACTGCAGACAGGAAATGGACAGATGCAAGCACCAATGAGTGCCTGCCAATCCAGTCTGTCCACACATACTAGTCTACCTCCAAAAGGGCTTTTCTTGTCTCCTTTTACTGCACGTATTGACCTCCTTTCTTCTACAATCAGAACTCTGGCTCCCTCTAAACACTAACATATGTATTCATTTTCTAAGTATTACCGCATACTGAAAATAGTTTAATAATTAGTCTGAAGTACTACAAAACAATACAAAAACCCAAACAGAAGAGTTCAAGATTTAATTGCTCCTTCCACACTTGGAGAAGAATGTAGTCAAAATACTATGCTTGAAGTTGGAATTAGTTTTCTTTTTCATCTAGCTCTCACCAGTGTAACATCACTTATCTGAAATAGAATTTGTTTTCAATTTTAGCTTCTTTTTCCCAAACATGCTTGCTGATTTTTAAAAATATTTTTATTTATATGTAGGAGAGAGAGAGAGAGAGAGAGAGAGAGAGAGAGAGAGAGAGAGAGAGAGAGAGAGAGAGAGAGAGAGAGAGAGAGAACGCGTGAGCGTGAGCACAAGCACCATTTTGTGTACTGGGGAAGTGAACCCAGGCTGATAGCCTTTGCAAGCAAATGCCTTAGCTGCTGAGACATGTCTCTAGCCCACATTTAATTTTTTTAAAAATACTGAACAAGAATACATTTCCAAAATTTAACCCTACTGCAGAAGATAAGCTCGGAGCCACCACTGCTTCTTCATCCGGGTTACCTGTTCTCTGCTCCTACCCCTGTTTTCTGGCTTACCTCTCCTATTCTGTTCTGCAAATAACAGGAAAAGGGCGTATGCCATATGTTGTTCTGTAGTTATAATTTCCCCCACTTAGCTTCAAAGAATAAAAGCTTGAAGATTCTGAAAAGGCATTTTCTCAGATAGTCCTGGGAAAGAGGTATAGGCACATCTCTTCCTCAGCTTTTTTCTGAAGCCTATTACTAACATCCCTTTCCATTACTAGCTGCCATGCAAGAACGGTTGCTAAAAGAAAAAAAATGCTTTCATAAAGGAAGATGGGTAGAACTGTCATTACCAAATAATATAGTCTATATTTATATATAGTTTTAACTTTATTTTTGCTATAGAACAGTGAAGAATATATTTTAAGGAGGCAAGGGCAAGAATTAAGTTTCCCAAGACAGAAAAATGAGGACTGAGAAAAGGCAGTGGGTACCACTATTTTTATTTAAAAATTCAGTACATTTAAGAAATGGATGTCGACATCAGGAAATGGCTATGAAAACACGGGATTTAAGGCAACTTTTTCAGAAGTTGGTACATTGGAACACAAGATTTAGAAGGGAGCACATAAAAGAAATGAGATTTAAAACTGTTTCTAAGGTCAGGGAAGCAATGCAGAGGGACTGAGACAGGGAGCAAACTAGTAGACTGGGAAACCAGGAAAGATTGTCACGGGGGTGAGGCAGCCCATCTTGAAAAGAACTAGGGTCACCTTATCAGGATTCAAAAGACAATCTGGAAACAGAAACTCAGAGGTCGAGAGGAGTGGAGCGGAGGGAAGCATGCGCTAGCTGGCATGCTGCTAAAGGCAGAGCTGAGGTAACGTGAAGAACAGACCAGGGGGCAGGGTTGGCACTGAGAAGGGAATTGTGGGAAATGCCTGGTCTCAGAGTGGTAATGTACACTAGAAACACTATCCACAGGACAGCCCATGCTGGAATCTCTGTGGCCGTGAGAGTTTTATAATACAGAGTGAACACCTGAGCTTTTTAAATTGATGATGTCAACAGGAAGTGAACCCCTTTGATTGTCCCTAACTGATGTAACTTCTGAGAGTGATGCCATTCTCCTATTATTAGACAAAAATATAAGCTTTGCCTATAAAATCACAATGTGTCATTAAGCTCAACAGAAAGTTGAATTTATTTTTTTAATTCAGTGCTTGTTAAATCTGAATTTGAACATATTCTAATTACATGTTGTTCTAAACTAGTAATATAAACTAAGGAATCCCATTCTCTAATATATGTATGTAACAGAATGAAGTTTAATTTTCAATTAACATTGCTGTTCCACAGTTTTTTGGAAAAGTTTCAAGGAATTCATCTTAATTTTTTGAGCAAAACAAAGAGCCCAATTACGCATTATTATTATTTGGGGTAACTCGGGGAGGGAAATAGTGTTTCCCTCCCAGAGGGAATATGCTTTCTATTTCCCTTTATTTACAAACTTCAATCTAGTAATTTCCTTATAATACATAACTAACTAGCTAACTTTACCTTGTGGCAACTGAAAACTAGTATAGTTGCTATTACCTGACATATATAATATAATTATATATATAATATTGTGTTTTCTTTTATGATTGTCATGTTCACTCTATTTCCAACTAGAGGATAGACACCTCATTAGTTTGTTCTATGATTTAGTTTGTTCTATGATTTAGTCTCATTGCCTGGAAAAATCTTTGGCTACAGATCAATAAATATGCATTAACAGAAATAAAATATAAAATCCTAATGTTTATAACCAACATAAAATGACTTTTATGATTAGGAATGAAATTGTATTATGGTTACTAAAATTTAACCACATTTTCTTATTAGTGCATTAATAAATATCTAAGATATAGCTGTACTGTACTGAGTTCATAAAATTCTTATCATTTAGGTTAAATTTTTGTTTTGAATAAATGGGCTTACACAAGGCAGAATATTATATGTAGCAAAAAGATGTTTACTGGGAAATTCATGAAAATGTTTGAAATGTGTCTGAAGCTTGGAGCTAGAAATGAAGGATGGTTAATCATTGAATGGAATGAGTAACCACACCTTTTGTGGGGTTTTTTCGGGGGGGGTATTTCAAGGTAGGGTCTCGCTCTAGCCCAGGCTGACCTGCAATTCACTATGTAGTTTCAAGGTGGCCTCGAACTCATGGTGAACCTCCAGCCTGTTTTTGTTCCTTTTAAATAGGTGAAGGTGTTTGAGGTATGTGTTGTTTTGAATGTGTAATGTCCCCCATAACCACGTATGTTTGTGATTAAGCCTTTGGGAGGTGAAGCCTTGTTGGAATAGGTATGTCATGGAGGGAGGGACTTGGGATTTTAGAACCCTGCCCTTTGCCAGTCAGTGCCAGCCAGCTCACTCTAGCTGCTTCTTCCCTGCTGATATGTGACAATGTGAGCCGGCTTCCTGAGCTTGCCTTGCTTTCCACACCATGACGAAACTTCCTCTGGAAACTGCAAGCTGAAAGAAACCCTTTTCTTCCACTTGTTGCTTCTGGTTGGGTGTTTTGTCCCAGCAATGAGAAGGTAACTACCTACAATATGGTAGGACATGAAGGACGAAAGCTTCACAAGGAAACACGCTGGAAGTACTGAGGTCAAGAGCGCTGCCAACACGGCATGACGCAGGTGAGAAGGAGCAGAGAGCAGTCTAGGATCCACCAAAGGAAAGAAAGGAGCTCAGTTTGGATCATGGTAGATCTTGAGGACTCTGTAAATGGTTCGCAAGAGAACAGGTTGGTCATAAATGAAGTGGTTTTGCTTACCTTATCAGATTTAATTCTCTCAATGTAAAGTAGGTATTATAATTATGGTGGACGCACCTCTCCCTGAATTCTTGGGTCCATGGGAATGTTATGTTATTCTTTGGCTTGAGAAGTGGCATGTGACTGTAGCAGTCATTAATTCCCCAGACAGTAAGTGATTCAGGGATAGGTACATGACAAAATGAACATGATGCTAAGATTCTTGTTGGCACTTTTGGGATTAAGGTAAGCATAAGATGCAAGAAGATGCTTTGAGATTCAAACCCACAGAGGGAAAAGCTGTCCCAGGATGACATAAGTAAAGGTGCCTATTAGGGGCTTAGCTGGAGATGTGAGAGCAGAATGAAAATATGAAGAAATAATAAATAGAAAATCTGGGTTCACTTGATCATTTTATCCTTTAAAAGTTGTGCTTGAAATCAGTTCTACCTATATACCAGTATAAGCTTTCAGCCTAAGCCTAATTAGCTATTTGAAGCCCTAACATTCTAAACTGATGAAAATGTTTTACAGAGAAACAGAAAGACAGAAAAAAATAATTCTTCCAAGAGCACATAGGTCTGTGGTAACATATTTATGGTTATAACTCATACCCAAGCCAATATTGCTAACTATTTTCTTTGGCAAATTCCTATATAGAGAGAGAACGTCTCAGAAAGAGCAGAAGTAAACTTTGGTTAGTTTATTGTGATATATAAACTGACATCAACTTTTATAGATGCTAATCATTCTCAGTTTGCTCCCATCATTTCTTTCTTGTCCATCACTACAGCTCCCTCAGAAGCTGTGGCCAGAGGGTGCCTTGGAGCCCTGAGCATTCACCTTGGGACCATGGCTTGTGCAGCTGCTTACTCTGATCACACTGTTTTCTTGGGTACATGGTTCTGCCATGAGAAAAGATGACACAATTTTGGAAGCTTGGCCTCGGAATTCCAATTACACTTGTATCTGTCCCTATTCTTTAGTTCCTATCTTTAAATTCCATGACTTTACCATATGCTTATAAGCTCCTCTGCTTTATAAAGGACAGGCTAGAATATCATCTAAGTAAATTACCACAGCAAGTTATGAGGCAGCTAAACTTCCCAAAGAAACAAGAGGAAACTTCACTGCACAAGCATGGCCTCACTGGAATAGAGGAACAACCGAGAAAGGAAACAAATTAGGTGATGACGTTTTAGGAAGAGATTCCAGCGACACATGGAGAGCAACAGATGAGGCACAGATGAAGGGGCAGACATGCACGACTGCTCACGGGAGCAGAGATGAAGGTGAGCAGAGAAGTAGAAGTCTAAGACCACATTTACTTTTTTCTATTATTTTATTTATTTGCAAATAGAGAGATCTAGAGAGAAGAGAGAGACAGAGAATGGGCATGCTAGGGCCTCCAGCCACTGAAAACAAACTCCAGATACATGTGCCCCTTTGTGCATCTGGCTTTACATGGGAACTGGGGATTTGAACCTGGGTCATCAGGTTTGCAGGTAAGCACCTTAACCACTGAGCCATCTCTCCAGCCCCGACACACTTATAAGCATATGGTAAAGTCGTGGAATTTAAAGATAGGAACTTATTATTTTATAACTTGTCTGAATGCTAGAACATTGGTTTTATGAATAATTGTAGTAGGACTGAAAACTGTTATTGTGGGGAAATATAATTTTGTTCACTATTATTAGTTTTAAGCAAACATTAAAAAAATTGAAAATATGAGCATGATATCACAGGTGGAAAAAGGATTTGGTAATTTGTAAATAAATGACCTCATTGAAGAGCTGGGCATGGTGGCACATGGCTTTAATCCCAGCACTCGGGAGGCAGAGGTAGGAGGATCACCATGAGTTCAAGGCCACCCTGAGACTATGTAGTGAATTCCAGGTCAGCCTGGCTTAGCACGAGACCCTACCGCAAAAAACAAAAACAAAAACAACAACAACAACAACAAAAGACCTGATTGAAGTCTCTGTAAAGCTCAGTAAATTGTGTGTGTGTGTAGGTACATAGACACTCAGACTTCAAAGAGTAATGTTATGCGAGTATAAAGCTTCAAAATTACATTAATTCAAAAAACTGCTTTAGATGTCTCACTTGACTCTGGCACTTATGTTGACAAACTTACTGAGAACAAATGACAAAATGAAACAACAAAATCTAGTTATTCTCTAGTAAGCACACAGTTGTACACACAAACTCACAGAAATATAGACAGAAAACATTTATATTTTAAAAGGTATAAATGTTTTAAATTGTACAGGAAAATATACGGAAATAACACAATAAAAATAACTTGTATTTATGCCCTGTATGTCTCCATGGGAGTTAGAATCTTTTAACAGACATTATCTCATTGTTTTAAGAACTGCTATAAACAATCTGACATTTATATAACACCATTCATTCTAGATAATCATAAAGGACTCTATAAGCCTTAGATAGATGGCTTTATTTAGTGTGTAACTCTAAGGACTGGAGCTGTGTTTCTTTGGGAAGAGAAATGACAAGACTGTGGTAGATGTTTCATAGAACATTGCCATAACATATAGCCATTTAAGAAAGAAAGAAAAGACACCACTGTGAACTGAAGCTACCAGCAAACCAGAGCAGGAAAGATGCAAATTAAGATTAAACTAGTTACATTTGAGAAAAATATTAAATACTAGCTAGTCTTATTTGAATTTCTGAATCAGAATAATACATACTTTCAAGATAAAAATAATCATCTATTAAATCAAGAAGTCCATTTTCTTTTGATCCCCTTTAAAAATAATAAGATTGTACATATTTATGGTATATAATATTTTGAAATATGTATGCATTGTGGAATGTCTAAATTATGCTGATTATTAATTTCTTCACACTGCTTTTCTGTGATAAAAATACTTAAAATCAATTTCCTTGAGATTTTCAAGCATATAATAATATATTGTCACAATCACAATGCTGTACAAGAGATCTCTATTTTTTACTTTTAAAGTGATTTGTTTTCATTTTGATTAACATTTCCTCAATCCCCACCCTAACCCTTGTAATCACCATTTTACTATCTGAAAACTCTTTCTACAGAGCTGTTTGTGTGTGTTGTGATCTATTTTCTACCTCTAATACAGTCTTGGATACTAAACTATAATTGATGTTATATACTTGTGGGAGATATTATCTCTCTAAAAAAAAAACACCTCTTTCCCTCCTTAGTTTCCTTTTTATAGTGACAGCAGGATGCCAACATAAGAATTCACCCAATTTTTTAAAAAGCTTTTGTTTTTAAAATTTTGTCAACAAAATAGGTAAGTGACAGGACAATTTAGCATATTTTAGAGACATTTGGTTGTGCCTTTCTGCTAACACAAATACATGTTGTAACTCATAAATATGAGTTAGTTATAGATTTATGGTATCTTAAATGCTAGCTAGTAAAGATAAAGTGGATATATATATATATATATATATATATATATATATATATATATATATATATATATCAGAGGCTCTAGAAGACGGCTCACAGGACAAAGTGCTTTCTCCACAAACATGAGGACCAGAAATCTGGAAGTGCAGGTGGGCATGGTGGTCTGCCTGTAATTCCAACACCCAGTAGGTGGAAATAGGAGCTCCCAGGGATAAACTGGCTGGCTAGACTAGTTGAATCAGTGAGTTCTGTGTTTAAGTGAAAGACCCTGCCTCAGCAATGAAGTGGAAAATGATCTAAGGTGATAGCAGATACCAACCTCTGCTGTCCACATGCATGTACACACACATCTGAACATGCACACATCCACACACCACCACACACATACACAAGCAAAACACTTTATCAGGTATATTAGTTAAGGTTATTCATAGAATAGAATCAAAATGATGTATATGTATTTATGTAGGTAGAAAGAAATTTATTATAAGAAATTACTCACATGATTAGAAAGGTTTGTAAGTCTCAAGATTAGCACTCAGAAATTTGAGCACCAGGAGAGCTGAGGAGTTCCATTCTGAATCTTTAGGCTAGACACCCCCAGGACAGCAGATCGTGGTTGAGTTCCAGAATAAAAGCCAGCAGGCTCCAGACTCTAAAAGAGCTAATTCTCAGTCTTTGTCTAAAGGTAAGAAGAGACCACTGGTCTCAAAATAAGACATACCTGTAACTCAATTTTGAAACAAAAAAAAAAAAACTTACTGATTTTTGCTCATTGCTTCCTTCTATATCACTGGATTTGTTTTGCATACTGTCTTATATGGGAAAATTCTATATTAATCCCCTAAAATATTAGCATCTAAAGCTACAACTTCCTCAGTACAATGAACATAATATTCTGCTTTATGTTGTCACTTGTGTTGATAAATTAGCTCTTGCTTTTCTAAAGGTAACATCTATTCTCTGTGACTATTATAAGATCTCCTCATATTGAAGGTTCTTAACTATTATGATATATCCAGGTCTGGGTTTGTTTTTATTAATCTTCTTTTAGGGTTCTGGACTTTTTTATTCTGTGAGATCTTTTTCCTTACTACAGAAATCACTCAGCTATTATTACACATCGTCTCTATGTGCCCTTTGATTTGGAATCTGATTGGACATTTGTTAAATCTTCATTTCCCATGTCTCTTCTTTCTTTAGGGGCTGAATTCTACATAATTTTTTCAGTTTTGTCTTTCAGTTTACTAATGCCCTTTTTAGCTATATATTATTTTCTATAAAACCTACTATATTTTTAATATCAATTCTTCATGGTAGGCAATCTCATTTAGGTTTGTGTGTACTAGGCCTCTGGAGACACTTGGGACTCAAGAGTCTTTGTAACTAAATATTTGGCTGGTAAGTTTTGAGTTCACCTAGACAAGGTGAACTTGGGCTAAAGTAAGATTACCATTTGGTTAGTTTCCAGGCACTCTTAATTTTGCCCCAGACATTGTGTCCCATGATGTCAGACAGGAAGCTTCCTGAATCCTGCTAGGTGTGAAGTGCCTATTTTCCTAAATTCTCCATATCATGAATGATAAGTTCCTATAGGCCCCACTATACAGACAGCCTTCATTCCCCCTCCGGTCAGAAGACCTCATGTTTTGTATGTTTCTCAGGAGCTTTGTGAGACTCCTAGTGTGATGGTTAAGTTTTGTCAACTTGACTTGTTCAGTAATCTTGGGTGGGTCTCTGAGGTTGCTTACAGGAGGGATTACCTGAAGGAGAGCTTCCCCCTCCGTAGAGAGCCCTTTCCCCACAGTGGATGGACCTCTCAGTCATGGGCAGGATGTAAGGAAGCTCAAAGGGGCAGGAAAGCTCTCTCTTCCTTCCTCCCACATGGCTGCAAGTGCTTGTCAGGACTTGCCCTCGAATCCATCCTGCTCAGCTATCCTTCGTTGGCATTGGCATCAAGTTTCCACAGCCTTCCAGCCTGGACTGAAGACCAGCGGCTCTCTAGAAAGCCTGCAGAGCTGGATTGGGACTCCAGGCATCCAGCCACATGGATTGAGCAGCTACTGGTTCCTTGACTCTCAGACCTGCAGGCTGCTATTGTGGGACTACTGTAAACTAATCCAATAACTCCCCCTTTGACTACAATTCATTCTATCAACTCTGTTCCTCTAGAGAACCCTGACTAATACACCCAGAAACAAAGTTTCAGTTTATCCCATTTAGCAAATGTCCTTGGTACTAAAGGCAGACAGTTTCCCACGTCTTTCTCAGGTCACATCTTTATTAATTCTCAGATTTTAATATCCTGTTTGCGAGCCACAGGAGCCTCTGAGAAGTTCTTATATTCTATCCAGTGGTTTTAGTTGTTTTCTGTAGGAGGATCAATTTAGACTTCCATAGTCTGCCATGCTGACAGAAACTGCTATTTGCCAAACATATTTTTTGTTATTTATTCCAAAATAATATGTTTAACCTTTGAAAATGTACATGTTTATGATAGCAATGTGTTCTCTAAAAGACTTGTAAATGAGCTGAGGAGGATTAAGAAAAAATCATTCTAGACAAAACTAGAGTTTTCATTCCAATTAAAACACTATGAACGATATCTTCTAAAGGTTGGATTGCACTGAAGTCAAGAGTAAAGCACAGAGCACTGACTCATCTGGAAATCAGGGTGCCAAACTCTAATTCTGTGCCTATTGAGCGATGTTTAGCAAGGCCTGTGGTGGGCTGGGCTTTGTCTCTTTTATAAATACGACAGAGGAGTAGGACCAGATAGAACTGTGATGATGCAGATATGCACTATAACCAGAACATGTTCAAGGTCAAAATTTCTGATACTTAATACATTCCTTAAGATCGGCTTACTGGCACATTTCAAATGTGCTGCAGCATACTGGCTGCAATTGGCTTGCATTCTGCTATGGCCATTTCCTAAATCAAGAAGACAGTATGAATCTCAAAAATTTTTTCTTAAGGATTTCTGAATAATTGGACATCTTTCTAGTTCTGAAAGCTTAATTATTTTTTTTTTCTGGATTTTAAGTCATCATATGTAGCTATTAATATAATTTAGGGTTTATCTGATTATTGAGTAAAAAAACAACTCATACCTAATAAATGCAATTTACCACCTTCCAGGGGTTTTTGTAAAGAATTCTGAGAATATAAGTATTTAAAACTGTCAGCATACTGCATTAATCATCTAAGAAAATCAATCTAATACCATGTAAATTAAACTGTCCAAAACGAGTCTCAATGCAATATATCCACAGGTTTATGTTATAAAGTTGTGAAAAGAATATCTTTTTCAAATTTGATTAAGTATTGCAAGATGTTGAAGAAAGTCAGCACACAAATGAATTACTGTACATGTTTGATGTCACTATTGGCAAAACCTCACAAAATGTCGCATAAAAGAAAAACATCTTAGTTAAAATAAAGTCTTGACAGCAGTCTGGAAAAGTTGAAAATCTAATTCCCAAATGGAAACACTGGTAATAATCAAAGTTTTAATGAAGATAATAGTTCCCCCTTAAGAGAATCTAAATATCAAAACAAAACATTGAAACATGGGTACCCATGAACATGCAAGCCCCCATCATCTCTTGCACTTTCCAAAGTATACAAACTTATATATACTCTGACTCCAAAGTGCCCTTGCTGAATTATCTATCAGTGGCCACTTCAGGAAGTAGGATATTACCACATCAAGGAAGGATTTTTTATTCTTTTTTTTTTTCAGTTTTTTTTATTGTCCATAATGAGTTACAATATTTAGTGGACAAACAATGAGTCGTTATCCCCAATTTCCCGCTGCCCTCCCCTCCCCAATCCGCTGGATAACCTCCTCCAAGGAAGGATTTTCTAAGTAATGCTCTTCTTTTCAAGGAGAAGTAAAGATCATTCTCATGGACAGTGAAGATGGACCTGAATCCAACTGTTTCAAAATGCTTTACTCCCCAGAGCTGAAAATGATGAGCAGACTATAGTTATGTGTTTTTAATCCCTATACTCACTAAGGAAATTACGAATAAATACTCCCAACACAAACTGACCTATGAATTATTGGTCAGTTTTAATAAAAAAGACTTTGAACAGTATGTCTCAAACAAAATTCAAAACGACAATGAGATACCACCTTACCCCTGTCAGAATGGTAATCATAAAGAAAACCAACAACAATCATTGTTGGCAAGGATGTGGGGAAAAAGGAACCCTCATTCACTGCTGGTGGGATTGCAAACTTGTTCAACCACTATGGAAAGCAGTGTGGAGACTCCTCAACAGAATGGACATAGAACTACCAATGGACCCAGCCATCCCTCTACTAGGCATCTATCCACAAGATGTCATATCTCATTGCAGAAACATTTGCACAACTGTATTTATAGCAGCTCAATTCATAATAGCCAAGAATTGGAATCAACCCAAATGGCCATCCATGGAGGAATGGACAGCGAAACTGGTATATTTACATGATGGAATTTTACTCAGCTGAAAGGAAAAATGACATATCGAAATTTAGGAAAAAATGGTCTGACTTCGAGCAGATCTTACTAAGTGAACACTCAAAAGAACAGAGAATCGAATGTTGCATATTCTTCCTCATATGCGGTCCTTAACCAGGATAACCATAAACTCTACATAGACTAGTAGAAAGAAGTGAGAGGTTATAAATGAGGGGTAAGGGATGGGGGAGGGGATGGGTTAAGCATGAGGCTAAACCAAATTAGGTTCAAAAACATAAAATCCCCACGAGCATACTGTAACCTATTGAGCAAGTAGTGGGCGTCAACTGGCAAGAGGGGCCATGAGTAGTAGGGGAGAGAGTCTAAGCCTGTGAATAATTGATCAGTCTGACAACCCCTGATCCCAGTCACTGGTTCCTTCCTTCACTGAGCTGTTGACCAAAGTGACCCATGAGGTTCCAAAAACAAGACAGGATTCTGTCAAAGCCCTTGAATGCCCCCCCAGGCCTGAGGCAAAACCCTGTTGCTGAAGAAACCACAGAATGCCATCGATCAGCATGGAGAGACCCTTCAAGGTCCGGAATGGTAACCAGACCCCAGGTGGTAATTAGTGCAGTGCTGGAAGGCACTGCACAAGCTGTCAGGGGAAGTTGATCAACGATAGCTGGAGTAAATAGAGACCACTGACATGAAACAGTTTGCGGCCATGAATAGGCTGACCATACCTCCTACTGGGAGAGAACAGCAAACCAAGAAAGGAGCACTCATGCAATGGAGGAGCCTGGGCCTGGGGGAGACAATCAACAGCTTTTAAATTTGGCCAAATATTCCACTTAGGGGGGCGGAGTCCTTGACTGGAACTGGGGATTCAGGGCAATAGGCACCAGATCCCGTACTCTTGGGCTCACAAGAAAAGATGCACTATGGGAGCGATTGACGGGGCGGCTATTAAAAATAGAATCTAGGTAATCCAGAATTGTGTCTATTTATTAACCTGTACTGATCTCACTCTCCAATGGAGATTGTGTTTGTATTTTTCAGGATGCAGCGAGAGAGCTGTGGCCCATCTAATCCTACCATTCGACCGTAGGCAGATAGCTGAGTTCCTGGCAAGAGATGAGCCACCATGGTCATATCGTGGAGGATCCATATGGAACCCTGCAGAGAATGACGGGATGAACAAGGGACCCACAGCCACAGCCATTTAATCAACACAGGGTGACAGAAACCAACAATTTTCGACACAATGACCCCTAAGCTCACAACATTAAAGCAGCCTTAATACTCACCCACCACAACTCAGGGAACTGAGCGGAAGAGGGGGCAGAAAGATTGTGAGAGCCGTGGTGGGGGAGACTATCCAGAGGCATGGCACCCTTCAGTAACAACACACTTGGGCCAGGAGGACCAGGCTGAGTATTAGGCTATCCATGGTCCCCTGCCACAAGGATGGATCCAGACAACCCACGGAGGAGGATATCCAGCTGATTGGGATGGGGAGGAGGGTCATTGGGGAATTGGGAATAACAACTCATTGTTTGCCCACTAAATAATGTAATTCATTATGGAAAAAAATATATATATAAAAGATTATATTATGAGGCAAAAAATAAACGTGTATTTCTGAACATGAATATAAATAAAGTTTAGAAAAAATGCTATAATATTAACTATGGTTCTCTTTGGCATAAGTATTATAGGGGTGACCTTTCTTTTTATCCTTTATGCTTTCACATGTTTCCAGTATTTTTACAAAAGATATATGTTACCTAAACAAGTCCATTTTTGATACAGGGTCTCTCTGTAGCCCAGGCTAGCCTTGAACTCCTGACGACCCTCTCTTTACATTTCCTTAGTGCGCCCTTACAGCTGAGGGTCTCGCACCAGGCTCATTCCCTTGATTTTTTTTTGTTTATGTTTGTATTCATTTGTTCACTCAACTTTTCACTCAGTCTTATTATTTAGAAAATAGTAATCCTATGAAAAACCCACAACTTTTAAAGAGAAAATTTAAAACATGGAGAGATGGCTTAGAGATGTTCATTTTAGTAGCAGCCAAAGGTAATACGCAACCAACGATTCACTAAGTGATGTGGTATTGTCCAAAAAAACAAAGTACTGTATAGATTCAAACAAGTGATGATCTCATATTCATGCTACCAAAAATTAAATTCTTGATAGAATTATAAAGGTTTGTATATCTTCATTGAACATGTTACTGCCTTCATGTGCTAGAATGTAGACTATATATTCATAGCATACATTTTAGTGACATAAATTTAAAAATAGGGCTGGGCAATAAAGTACTTGCTATGTAAGTTTCAGTACCTGAGTTTGAATTCCCACAATCCACAAAAAAGGCCAGAAGCTGGGGCGCTAGGGTCTGCAATCCTAGCACAGCCTGTGGGGAGAAGGGAGGTGGGCACAGCAGGAGTTCTCAGGCCAGCTACCCTGATGGATGTAGGAGAAACCCTGTTCGAACAAGGTGGTGGAAGGCAGAGACATACTGGAAGTTGTCGTCTTGTCTGTCTCACACATACATGCTGTGACATATATGCTCTAACACTCCATCACACAACAAAAGTAAAAAATGAATAACTAAGCAAATATAATAGCAAACAGTGTTTGTGTATCCTAAAAAGTAGTGAACTAGATTCACAGGTGTCCTGTTTTTATTTCCCTAATTTATTCTTTTTCAGAAATCACTGAGATACAAGTCACAAACTATAAAAGTCACCCTTTAAAATATACCTGTTCATTTTGAGCTTAGAAACCAGATAGAATATGCCTTACATATTTTTACTTTTACATGTAAATAAAGTAAAATTAGCACCCAAATTAGGAGTAATCTCTTGGGGAAGATAAACTCTGATACTTCTGGCCTCCAGGTAAAGAAAGATAAGGACTGGCTTGCTCAATTAGACCTAACTGTATGTGCTGTTAGATTTAACAGAAATCTAACATTACACAAGTGCTTGTTTCTTATAAAAATCAAGATTAAGCTAATTTAACATTATATAGTAGATAAATAAAAAGTAGTCAAAAACTATATACTTTTGCAACCCATCAAGCTTGAGGGGCCCTATTCTGATTTAATCCAGTATTAAGAAAACAGTACAAGACCCTAGAAATGGCCAAGTGTAATTTGAGATGTACTGAGAACCTCAGGGATGTATTTCAAGAGGAGAGGAGGCTTCAGAATCTTTCTTGATTTATAAGCTCAGATTGCCCCTGTCCTCTACTTCCTGGCACTAGTCACAGAGCAGGCACTGTCTGCTTGGAGCTGCAAGGACCTGACACTTTATCTCCTTAAAGATGATTACAGAATTTGTCCAAACCTGTATCTCTAGGAAGAAATGTTCAGTTTGTTACTAGTTTTGATATGATGAAACTTAAAGCAACCTGGAAAGGATTTAGACATAATCTAATGACCAGGATTATATAATTTATTACAGACCATGACAGGTCCAACACAGGAAACCAACATTATCTCCAATTAATTCTCACTCTTGTTCAAAATTTATTATCTCCTGCAACAATCCTATGCACAAGCCTGAATGATTTACAGCGGGACTAAAGAGACTTCAAAACTGTAAACAAGACTGTCCTGTAGCGCTCATCTCTTTTGACATAACTGATATCTAAACTGAAACACCACATAGTCCTTGTTCACCTAAATTGGGGTGTTTGGTAGAACCTGTGGCAGATTCTGTACTCAACTAAGAAAACTGACTGGTTTAAATTTTGTAAAGTTAAAGTTCATGTTATGAAAATTAAATTATATGACTGTACTAATGGTTTTATTCCTTGATATTTGATTTCTTTTACTTTCCCAAGCATTCCCTTGTGCATTAAATAGAAGTGACAAAACTATGGTTATATTTATTTAATGTGGTTCTTCATATGCATACTTAGGTCTATTAACTGAAAACATCCTTATGACAGAAAGAATAGCAGATCTTGTTTATCTTTATGTAGGGAGGAAAAGGATGAATTCAAATTATGAAGTAACTTACCTCATGTGATAGATTTAAAAGTAGAACTATGACTAGATCCAAGTTGTTGTCTATAAACCTGGATAATGATCTAGCTAGGAAATTAGATAGATTATAAAACCAATGGAATATTAATCCCTTGATCAAGGGTGGTTTTTTACTTACAAGCAGAGAGAGAGAGAGAGAGAGAGAGAGAGAGAGAGAGAGAGAGAGAGAGAGAGAGAGAGAGAGGAGAGACAGACAGAGAGAATGGACTCACAAGGGGCTCCAGCTTCAGCAAACAAACTCCAGATCCATGCGTCTCTTTGTACATCTGGCTTTTTACATGGTTACTAGAGGATCGAACCTGGGTCCTTAGGCTTTATAGGCAAGCACCTTAACCGCTGAACTACCTACCAGACCCCAAAGGTGGCACCTGGCTTAACAAACTTCTATTTATGAAAGAAGACTAACACTAAGTATTTGAACACACAGGCATCAGAACACAAGGCTTTCTTGCTCTTTTGAATATCCCCAGTGTTTTCAATCCAACTATAACACTTTAAATTCTAAAATGAATGGCAACAGTCAGCAAGTGTCAAGACTTGTCAGACAGATTCACAAAATCAGGAAATGATATCAATGGAAACTTAAGAATGTACACAGGTCTACCCATACCTTTAAACAAAGAGTATCATTATAGAAATGTAACTTAACAAATGGGGGGGGGGGCTGGAGAGATGGCTCAGCGGTTAAGGCACTTGCCTCCTGTGCCTAAGGCCCCCAGTTCAATTCTCCAGTGCCCACATAGGCCAGACCCACAAGGTGGTGGCCTTGGTGCTCTCTCTCTCTCTCTCTCTCTCTCTCTCTCTCTCTCTCTCTCTCTCTCTCTCTCTCTCATCTCTCTGCTTGAAAATGAAAAAATTAAATATTAAAAAAGATTGTAATTACATTATACTTACAAATGGCCATGTTGGTTATAGGCTTTAAGTATTTAACATTTTCAATTTATAAGATTTAGATAGTTAACAAAATTCAGCAAAGTATAGCTATATTTTTTATAAATTTAAAATTATCATTTTCATATAGTAATATAAATTTATTGTATGTTTTCTCATTAACTTCATACAAGAAGCCTGACGGGTACACAGATATTTATCCCTGGATTTATAATAAAAAAATTAAGTAATCAAGTCTTAGCATCGCTGGCAGTAACTATAATTAATAATTTTATTATCTCCCTACTTATATTGAGAAGATATTAATATTTCAAAATATTCTTATAGCTATTGGTGCTACATGTACATATGTAGTATGTATGTATTACAATCAGAATTACTATTAAAAACACCAAAGTTGGGGCTGGAGAGATGACTCAGTGTATAAGTACTTGCTTCTCATCAATGCTGGGTAGATATGACAGCTGCCTGTAATCCCAATGCTCAAGAGGCAGGGACAGGGGATCTTCCAGGCACGATGGCTAGCTGGAGAGTTTATCCAACAAGCTCTACATTAACTGTGACACTTTGCCTCAGTAAATAAATTAGAGATATCAAGGAAGACACCTGATGTTAATGCCTAATCTTTACATGCACACACATAAGCATGCACACCCACACACGTGTGCTCACATGCATACAAACGTGTATATATGTCCACACATCACAATACATATGCACGTATAAAAAAGGAGAGAAAATACCAGCTACTGTACTTTTGATCTCTTATATTAGCAGGCATAACACATGAATTGGATGGAAGACAGGTCTATGTCACATGAAAATTTGCCGCTCCAAATTATAAAACGGCTTTAAAATACTGATTATCTGCCTCTAGGTTTATTGGAAAATTGCTATATATAGCATAAAATGTGCAAAAGATCAAATCATAGTTTCTAGAATACTCAGATAATTTAGTGTTGGACAAAATGAAATGCTTTACAAAAGCCAGATATGTAGCTACATAACCTTATTGCGAAATCTTTCCTGCATAGGTTCTTGAGAGCATTTATATTAACTGATGCATGACATTACAAAGCCAAGGTCAAATGACACATTCTAGCTTCTTTTCATGTGAGGATCTTACTATCCAAATATATATGAGAACCTCTGGATCTATTCCTAGAGTTCATGTAGTTCTAACCTTGGAATATCTATCTATCAAGTGAGAAGACAGGCTGAATTCTGACAGGAATTGAAAGATGTTTAAAGTTCTACTTTGTTTCTATAAAGTTATGCTGGAGAAGGCTCTTGGTATCATTTGTAATCACAGGAAAAGAAGTGATACTAGCTTAAAATTGCATAGTAACATTTGATTTTTCAAATATAACGTGATGTTTGTTGAAATTCACAACACTTTCATAATAAATGGTCTCATATTATCATCTCAACAATACTTGCCAACCTTAAAATATCAAAGTAAATTTAGAGGTAATATGATTCCATGAAAAAGGTAATCTGTCATATGCATCATAAGAATCTTGTCAAGCTACTGATAGTGGTGATAAAATATGGGTTCTAATATCACTCCAGAAATACCAGAATCAATACCAGATGGCCCACTCATTGTCAGGATCTTGGTTTCTAACCACAATAATTGAGTAAGAGAAGCAGAATCCTAGGCAGAGTAGTGATTTCTGGTCTAGAGAAGGAAAGTACAAAAGCAGCCTAGGGTACCAGAAAGGAAGAAAGAGCCCGAAGGATGGGGCTTACTGAAAGAAACACGAGACACTGTGAAAGAGCTATGCATAGCTAATGCTTGAAAATATGAACAAAATAAAAAATAATTCAAAATTTCACACATAGATTAATAAATATAAATATTCAAATGTCCATACTGAAATAAATAAATGAAAGGAGAAAGAGAACGAGTTCTTTCTTTTCCTTCTGCTATACCTCTAACCAAAGATAGTTTTTCTTACAGAAGAATTCCAAGTATTAAAAGTAGCAGAATCAGGGAAATAGAATGCCATTGTTAGAACACTATAATGAATAGCTATCAGCTAAAGGAAAGATCTAGTATCTACGAATAGATGCTAAAATTAGTGGTGAATGACTTGAGCATAAGCAGGATAATGGTATATACTAATACATCTCAAGGGTATAAAGACCCTTATATGGTATAGTTTCTCAGCACACAGCATTTTAACCACGTGAGCAAGGTACTATCACTTGTAGTCAGTCAACAGATATCACCTTACTGCTAACAAAGCATGGACAAGAAATACAATTTCTGTGATAATATTTCCAAAAATGCACAACCTTAATGCAATCACAAGAAGCCAGCAAAGTCAAGTTGATAATCTATAAAATACCTAACCAGGGCTCTTCAAGCATCAAGGTAATGAGATACAGAAAACCTGACCAACAGCCACAGATCAGGATACTAATGAGCTAAATGCACTATAGGTACGTGAGCAAAGAAGCATAGTGAGAAGGATGATGAAACTCTTAACAAGGTCTGCAGGCAGCCAACAGCACTGTCCCAGCACTAACTGTGTGGTCCTTTGATTACAAAAGATCTCGGTGATTTAAGAACATGGGAACATAGGATTATTATTTTTTTTTGCAACTTTGTGGTAAGTCTAAAATCATTTCAAAATAAAACACATTTTAAAGAGTAAATAAAACAGATTGTTCTGAGACTAGAAAACAAAGTAATACAAGTAATCAGGCAACTCTACATTTTTGGAAGCTGGTTTTAACGGATATTTAGATTTACAGCAATCCAGGTATTTCTACATGAGATAAGGCAAATTAAAAAGAAAAGTAATTACTAATCATGGTATAAAATTTTTTGAAACATGGTTTACTTTCACCTATAAAGGCTAAAATAACTGAGAAAGAATGTTTGCTTTTCTGTTTAGAAGTCAGTTTTTAAGATTCAAGCCTTTCTTTACCAAATTAAATTTAGTATATCAAAGGAAGACAAATAACTATATGCTATCTACTATAGGATTTAATTATATGGCAATATTAAAGAAATTACCTGCTATATTTCTCTCATTCCTACTGAATCATGAGCAAGAAACATCCCTTAATGACAACTCCATACCCTACACTAACACAGATTTTGAGACAGGATACTTAGAATTATTAGTTCAAAAAATGAATGAAATACTTAAAAGATGTGTCTAGTCCATTAAAAATATTGTATGTATTCAAGATGAATATAAGAAATAATCCCTTGGGAAAACTGCTACAAATTTAAAATAAACATCACAACATCTTTTCAAAGTCCACACTGTCAATAACGGCTTACTGCTACCCTACAGATCTAGACATAAAAAAAGATTATCTTTTCTTTTTTTTTAACTTTTTATTTATTTATTTTTTAATATTTTATTTATTCATTTTCAAGCAGAGAAATACAGAGAGAGAAAGAGAGAGAGAGAGAGGGAGAGGGAGAGAGAGAGAGAGAGAGAGAGAGAGAGAGAGAGAGAGAGAGAGAGAGAGAGAGAGAGAGAACCAGGGCCACCACCTTGTGGGTCTAGCATATGAGGATACTGGGAAATTGAACCCGGGGCCTTAGGCACTGGAGGCAAGTGCCTTAACCGCTGAGCCATCTCTCCAGCCCTATCTTTTCTTTTAAACTGATATTAATTTGGGCCATTATAGGTGAGTTGACTTTTGTTAGCAATTTATTTTATTCACTTATATATTTCAGTGACTTTGAATGCCTCACCAAATCTGCCTTTACAAGTCACTAGAGATACAGGTAATCTCAGAATCATGCTCTTTAAACAGTTATAGAGCATTACTTGCACTACTTAAAACAATGTCTTGTTGGCCAATCAATATACTACTGTCTTGTATTAGAATATACTTTCATTAAGCCTAGAAATTTTATATATTATTTTTTTTAAATTTATTTTTACTGACCATCATGAACTATAACAGATAAAAATACTCCAAGTTTTACAAAAGCATGAAGATAGAAAATATACATGCACAAAGCTAATGTGTGGCATCATATTTTGTACATAGTCATAGAGGAGACTGAAGAAAGTTGCTGATTTTTTAAAATGGGACTTTACAATGTTATTTATTCTTGCAAAAAAAAATAAAGCAGATTGTAAGGCTCCAAACTGTAGTTTTGGAAACTAAACATTACATACTTTATAGTAAAACAATTATAAAGATTGTTAATAAAACATGTTTTTCTGATGCTATTCTAACTTAATAAAAAACACTGATAATCACAATTCATATTAAACTGCATAACCACAAGGTGTTTTTTTTTTTGTGAGTTTTACCAGTATTTTAGATCTTTAAGTCTTTAGGAAGAATTAAAACAAACAAAAACAACAACAATCAAAATAGGCATTTGATATTATTTCAATTCAACATACAAATGTTTACACAAGTCCTAAATGTAGGCCTAGAATACTTTTAAAAAATGTTTTAAAGAGCATGCAGGAAAAAAATGAGCAACGTCTGCTAGTGCACTTTTCATCCAGTTATGGGCAATGGCCACATTAAATTTTATCTGGTGTTAAGTACTCTGTTGTTCTCATTAAGCTGACTTAACAGCAATAATTACGATCGTGTTTGCATCAAATTTAGTTCCCAGAAAAACAATGCCCTAAGTGGAAATTTATTTTATTTGCCAACTGACCAAAGCAAGTTTGGGGAAAACCAAACCAACCAAACCAAACCAAAACAAACAAATGAAAACCAAGAGGAGAAGGGAGAGAGAAGTTAGGGAGGAGGAGAAAGAACAGTGCATGAAGGAGAGGAGCAAGAGGGGCAGGAGGCAGAGAGATAATATAATGTGGTCGAGGAAACCCCTTACCTTCGTCTCCTTTCTCGGCTTTCGCTACAGTTTCTTTTTTTTGTTTTGCTGCTAAGAGTTCTCGCTTTAGTTGTCTTGCTTCTTTTCTGAGCTCTTCACTATAAAGCAAAAAGTTATTTAAGATTATAATATGCTGAGAGAAAAGTTGTTTACTAAGAACAGAACTGTTGGTTTTCAGGCACACTAAATCAAAGAAAAACACAGAATACTGTAATTCATTTTTATTTGTGGTATGGAAACCTATGCAAAGGATATTCTGTAAATGATAATTTTCCACAAGAACATTATGAGTTCCTTTTGGGGGTAGGGAGATGGCTCGGTGGTTAAAAGCGCTTGCTCCTTAGCCAGACCCCAGCACCCATGTAAAGCCAGATGGACATGGTGGCCCAATGGACAATCAGTCCCTTCAAGGTGCCAACTGCAAGGGGAGCCAGAGTCATGAGAATCCTGAAGCTTTAGTGCCAGCAAACCTGACATGTGCGGCAGCAAAAACAAACACAGGCCCTGTCTCAAGCAAGGTAGGAGAGGACCGACATGCTGCGGTTGTCCTTTGAGCTCCAAACACATGCTTGCCACATGTATACCCACCCTCCACCTGTTCAATTTGCTCTTTCAAGTATATCAATATCAGAAGATAAATGACAAATGAGCAACTGCTTTCCTAATTCGCTAGCAAATTTAATATTCCAGTTTCAAATAATAGTTGGTGGTGATCTTGTGTCAAACCAAGAAAAGTATGTTTTTAGATATAGTCTTCTAGGTAGCTCAGGCTGGCCTTAAATCTGCAAATAAAGATTTCAATAAAAGTACTATTCACTAAATCTGGATATATGCAAACAATTTGGTTTCAACTGTGTTGAATTCCCTAGTTGACACCAGTAATTAGCATTTAACTAAGCAGTTATAACATGCCAGTTGCATCACTGAAAATTTTATTTATTCTTGTCCCAGACATTGTGTAATGGTGACATTTGGGCCCAAGCTTTAGTCAAATGCTGGTTTCAATATCCATACACTCAACAGCTGCCCGTATTCAGAACTCAGGTGAAGAAAGGACCCCTCTAACACACAGCGAGCAATCCTCACAGAGGGTCCTTTCAGACTTAAACGGGCTTGGGAGTCACCTGCAGACCTTGTTCAGTGCAGATCCAGATCAGCCATCTAGGTGGACAGAGATTCTGCTTTTCAAGCTGGGTTTAGGTGGGGTCAAGGCCACAGCTGCCTGAGTGAGTTCTGAGAAGACAAACAGAGCCCCCAACGGAAGACCACGGAACCACTCTAACTCATTTCATTGTTCAGACTCAAATGTTTAATTACAGCGTGGAGCTAATTCCAGCACTTGGGAGACTAAACTAAGGAGGATTACTACAAGTTTGATGTCAGTCTGGGCTACAGAGTGAAACCCTGTCCTTTTCATAAAGCCAAAAGATCAAATTTTTAAAAAATATTTTATTTATTCATTTTAAAGCAGAGAGATACAGAGAGAGAGAGAGAGAGAGAGAGAGAGAGAGAGAGAGAGAGAGAGAGAGAGAGAGAGAGCGCACCAGGGCCACCACCTTGTGGGTCTGGCTTATGTGGGTCCTGGGGAATTGAACCCAGGGCCTTAGGCACTGGAGGCAAGTGCCTTAACCGCTGAGCCATATCTCCAGCCCCAAAAGATCAAAATTTTTTAAGACTTGTCTAATGTCACAATTTAACACCTAATTTCCTCTGGTGAAACAAACACATCAAGGAATTCTGCTGATAGCTGTACCTTGTGCTTAAGGAAAATGCTGAATCCACTATAAGTCAGCAGCTATGTGACTTGTTTCTGCAACATAAGTTTAGGGTAGGAGATTCAAATTCATTTCTTGACAAGAGTATTGACTAACTGCTCATGTCAGAAATCCTGTCTGGGTATGGTTTGTGTGCACTGTCAAAGGGTCCTGGGTGGATGCTGGGTCCTCACGGTGGTACTTAGTCCTTGTGCAAACTGAGGTAGGGGTGCCCTTAGGAGGGATTAGGTTAGCCCAGTCTCTCTGGCTTCCTGTTTTAAGATGTCATCTCTTTCTCAAATATGCTCTCAGCATTGTCATCTGCCATGCTCTGACACACACCACAAGGTAAGTAGCATCCTTCTTGTGATTTGAATGTAAAATGTCCCTCATAGTCTCATGTGTCTGAATACGTGATCCCCTGTTCAGGAAAGTTGTGGAACCTTTAGAAGGTGGAGCCTTGCTGAAAGACATTGGTCACTGGAAGAGGGCCTTCATGGTTTAAAGCCTGGCCCCACTTCCTGTTGACCCTCTCCCTGGACCAGTTCTGCTTGATGCTCCTGCCACCACACCTTCCCTGCTGCCATGGACTTTATCTCCTTAAACTGTAAGCCAAAATAAACCCCTTCATTTTTTAGGCTATTTTCTGTCAGATTATTTTGTTATAGCAATAAAATAATAACAGAATAAAAATTATGAGCTAAAAACATTTAAAAATGTGTAAAATTATTCTGCTCGAAGCATTTCATTATAGTAACAAAAAGGTGTCTAATACAAACCTTAGGGTCACTTGTGACCAGTAAAAGCCATGCATTCTATATATTTAATTGTCAAGCATCCATTCTACTGTTAGTAAAGCTAGATGGGATCAACAATCCTGAAAGCTCAAGCAGAGATCTCACTCTGATATGTTCTCTAAAGTTATCCAATTCAAGCTTAAGTCAGATTCAATTTATGGTGCTTCCTGCTGTTCCTGACCCCATCCTTTTACCACTCACTGCCCTAGACTTAGAGGCCTTTTAACCTTTTATCCACATCAGACACACAGCCACATTTTAGGTCTACCTGCCTTTAAGAGCCTGAATCTGAGTCCATCCACTCCAATTCAAGTTCAAGGCCTTTTGTAGCCTTTTCAGTTTTTCCCTCCTGCAGAACTTGCCATTATTCTACTTCATCAGCTTTGTGTCCATTATGGATGCTATGGTCAGCCACTTTACTAATGTCCTCACAAGCACTCATCATTGTCTTGACTTGATGGACACATCACAATTGCTGGACTTAAGTGTGGATATGGCTGAAGTCCATCCCCAACCCACTGGGAACCATTCTAAGAGATAAATCTCCATAGCCAAGGTAACTTAGATGTGGGATGCTGACTGCCTGCAGATTTGCTCTTGTAACAAATTCCCTGTTGACTTCAGGGTACACTCAGGTCTGGGGTCCACTGCTTAGAAGTTTACTCTAGAAATTATCTTTTCTCTGTTACAAGTTCAAAAACTTGATTTCACAGATCCTTTTACTCAGCAAACATTCTCAAATTTCTCTGCACTCTGCTCGAATCGTGATTATTATCTCTACAAAAAGAAGAATAGTTTAGATATACGGTCTACCTATAGTATCTTGAAATCTATCCCTCTTAATTCTCCACTGAAGTTCCTTCTATATCAATTGAATTCAATGGTCTTTCTCAGTTCTCCTCTTCCTAGATGGCCTCTGTCATTCAATAATGTTAACTACTTCCTTCTGAAATAATGTCTCAATCAGACATTTTAGCACTTTGGAGTCATGATTTTCACATTCTCCTTGTCCTGGTTATTCTTTCTCTTTTTATCTGAAAACACTTGGATTTTTCTCATCTCTCTCCTCTGTACAGTGGCATTTTCCCTTAGCCCCTTGATATCAACTATCATTTGCATATAGGTTGTTTCCACATTAGTCTGGATGTTTTGCCTTGAGAGAGCTCCTGTATTTCTGTCTCTTACACATCTCCACATAGATCAGTACTAGCCAAAAGAAATAGAAAGTAAGGCATATAAGCAGCAACATTTTGTAAAAATGGAAAAAGAAAAGCTTAATTTATATCCAAGATACTTTTATTTCAACATGCAACCAATATAAAAATACCAAATATGATATTTTACAATTTTTGTACTAAATCTTTAAAATCTGGAATGAATTTTACTCTTAAGGCACATTGCAATGCAGCCTAGCCACATTTCAAGGACTCTGATCTAGTGAGACAGGAGGTCAGATATCTTGACATAATTACACTCTCTATATCCAAACCTGAAGTCATCTCCTTCTTAGCCAAATCTTTTCCCTCCACAGTAAATATACGTGATGGTGGAACCCTTATCCTTCTCCAGAGGAAACTTTAAACTTCTAGGATATTCCCTTTCATTCTCACTGAATTTGTGATGTGCATTTTATATCCACAGCAACTCTTCTTGGCACTCCCCATCAATGCCAACTTGAGATTGTCATTGTATGTCTCAGGGACATGTAATTACTTCCCTTTCTTAAAGCTTTATGGATATAATCCCAGAAATCTCACACTCAGGTAGCATGAGGTAAAACTGAACTGTGAGTCCCTGCACAAGTAACAAGGACTGCATCTACCTTCCATTCACCAAATACATGCTTAAATTTTTTTTTTTTTTGATGTAGGATATCACTCTAGACCAAACTGACCTGAATTCACTTTAGTCCCAGGCTGGCCTTAAATTCATGGCAATCCTCCTACCCCTGCCTCCCGAGTGAGTGCTGGGATTAAAGATGTGCACCACCACACCCAGCTTCACATTCTTTATATGATGCCAGTTTTCACACATTTAAATTTGCTAAGTAATCCCATATTTTCTTGAAAAGAAAGTTCTTTGTGGTAGACATTACTTTGAAAGCTGAAAAGAAAATGCTGCGTTTCGAGGCTAGGTAGATGAGTCCTGAGAATAATTTGAAGTACATAAAGAATGAGACAGAGTTGGAGGGCTGGAGAGATGGCTCAGTGGTTAAGAATGAGATGAAGAAACTTTACATCATATAAGATATTGGAGCAGCAATAAAGCATAACTGAGATAATTAAAAAGCCAGCTCCATCATTTATTCCGTGACTTTAAAACAGTTACTTAATTTCTTTGGGATCCGTTTCTTCCATTATACAAGAGGGGCAAGGTATATATATCAGTTAACTTCCCACTGCTGATACAAAATACCTGAAAAAAATCAGCTTAAGGGAGGGTTGATTTCAGTTTACAGCTCCAGGTAATAGACCATCACGGCAGGGAACGCATGGCTAGCTAGTCCAACAGCGAGGAAACGAGAGGGATTAATGTCGCTGGTCAGCCAGCTCTTTTTATGTCATTGGGCTCTCTGGCCCATAAAATGGTGCCCACAGTTAAAGTATGTCTTCCCACAGATGGACACAGAGGCTAACCTAATTTACATAATCCCTCACAGGTGATTGATTCTAGGTTATTAAGTGGAAACTCAATATAAGCCTTCACAGTGTATAAAATAGAGCACACAACACAGATTCCATAAATGCAGCTACTATAGTGGCCAGATGCTTAAAACAGCTACTGTTTAGAGGTGCTTGTCATATAGGAATATTTCTTAATTCAGCAATTTATTATAAATGAATGTTGTTTCTAACATATAAAGATCTACTCTGCTTATAACTTTCAAAGTGTAACAAATACATAATTCTTACTTCTAAACATCTATCCTTAGTCAAAGATTTAGACACATTATTGAAGCACTATAACACAAACTGAACAATGATGACTAAACTTTCAAAACAATAAAGGGACAGGAGCATAGGTCTATGTAGATTGGTAAAAACTGTTTCACTATGTTGAATTTCTCAAGTGACTGAGGATTTGCAATGTTGTTAAAATCGGAAAGACTCTTCAAACATCACCATTTGTGAGTCCTTATGGAATTCATAACTCCCGGAATGAAAAGCAACTTGTAAAACTAATCTGTAGATCACAGTCTAATCTTTTGTTCCCTGGAATATAATCCTATCCATTGGCACTGAAATATATTGAAATATGTTAAGATGAGAATGAAAATCATGACCATATATGTCAGCAGGCATTGTCAAATCATGGACCCGTTTCAGAGTTCAGACAGCATCACCTTGGTTCCCTGAAAGCCTAGTTTCTACTTGAATGAGAAGAAAAATAGCACTTATAAATGGCTTTTGTTGTTATTAACTCTAAGGTAATAAATTCTCTAGTAGGTATGTTTTCAATTTTGAATTTACCCCAATTTTTACATGGGTTGAATACACCACCATTAGCCACCAAATAATTCTGTATTGGACACATATTTTTTTAATGTAGTAAAAGTGTAACATATTCTACCCTAATAGAAAAATGAATTATTTTAAAAATAAATTACTCCAATATAGTACTAGCAGGCTAGAAATTACAGTTGCTTTTAGTAATAGCAAATAGGGTACTAATTCATTCAATAATTTCTAATACAGCTGGGCATGGTGGCAGTCAGAGTTAGGAGGATCACCCTGAGTCCAAGGACATCCTGAGACTACATAGTGAATTCCAGGACAGCCTGGGATAGAGCGAGACCCTACCTTGGAAAGAAAAATTCTAATACATTCATGTACTCTTCTGAAGCAGGCACAAAAATCAAGATCAAAAGGGAAGGGAGGACTGAAGAAATTGCTCAGTGGTTAAGGCATTTGCCTGAAGAGCCTAATGACCTGAGTTCAATTCATCAGTCCCCACATAAAGCCAGATGCACAGGGTGGTGCATGCATCTGGAGTTCATTTGCAGTGGCTTGAGGCCCTTGCACGCTGTCATGGTTTGATCCAGGTGTCCTCCACAAACAAATGAATTGTGTTCTGATAGATCGATCCTCAGTTGATGGCAATTTGGGAATTAGAACCTCACTAAAGCTGTGTTGTTGGGGCAGGCTTATGGGGGTTATAAGCCAGCTCCCCCTTGCCAGTATTTGGCACACCTTCCTGCCGCTGTTCCCAGTGCTGTGGCAGAGGTGATGTACACCCCTCTGCTCATGCCAACATTTTCCCTGCCAGGATGGAGTCTCCCCTTGAGTCTGTAAGCCAAATAAACCCATTCCTCCACAAGCTGCTTTTGTTTGGGTTCTTTTTGCGCAGCAACTAGAAAGCTGACCTCAACAGTTTTGGTACCAGGATGTGGGGTCATCTGTTGCTGCTAGAACCCTGATCTTGTGGCTTTGGGCTTTTGGAAGTGATCTGCAGAAGGAATGTGGACAGACTGGAAAGCTTGTCCTAAGAGGTGCCTTGCAGTGCTGTTAAGTACAGCGTATTGGATCATTCTGGTCAGTTTAAAGACCTGAATGTAATGAGAACTATGGACTGTGAGGTTTGGCTTACGAGGGTGAGAAAGAACTTTGTCAGGACTATGCCAGAAGCAGTTTGCGTGCGAGGCTTGCTGCATTCTGCCTGCCTGTGTCCTGGGAACCTGTGCAGGGTTGCTTGACATAAAGATGGACTGGTGTGAGCAGATGGAGATGGCACAGAAAGAAAGATCTTTGGGTCGAAACTGCTGCCCGTTCACCTGCAATTGTTTGAGAGACAACCATTGAGATTGGGCCAGCTGGTCTGCATTGGAACAGGAAGAATGCAGATCCTTTGAAGTAAGGGGCCTGAGTGCTTTGTTCCCGCCTGGATTAACAAATTGGCAGCCCATCTGGTTCTGTGGAGTATAACAAATGCAAGAAGAGAGGGTCATTGGATTTGCAACACAGTTTTGTTTTTGAAACATGGCCATTGGCGTGTGAAGCAGGTGTGCTAGGTTGCCTGCATAGAGCCCGATGGAGCCATTAGGATTAACTGTGAGGTGCAATGGAGACCCAAAGAATTCCAGGACTATGGATGGGTGCCAAGGCGAGCTGCCAGCACCGGATGAAGTTTTCCTGGACTGTGAGTAGCCGAGCTGGAGGGGCAGAATTGAATCTCCAAGAGACTTGTGTTATTGGTTAGAATCATTGAACTTGGAGTTAGAGATTGATGGTGCCCTGTTTGTTTTAAATCTTGAATTGGTCAATCTGTTTTTGCTGTGCCTCATGTTTTTCAGTGTGAATGTTTTGTGCCATTACGGGTTTATTTTTGGTATTATGGCTCAGTTGAAAGCTGCGGGGACTTAAGAGTGAACACGTATATCATGTATGATTATTAGTTTGTGGGGGTCAGGGGTGGACTGTCATGGTTTGATCCAGGTGTCCCCCACAAACAAATGAATGTGTTCTGATAGATCGATCCTCAGCTGATGGCAATTCGGGAATTAGAACCTCACTAGAGCTGTGTTGTTGGGGCGGACTTATGGGGGTTATAAGCCAGCTCCCCCTTGCCAGTATTTGGCACAACTTCCTGCACTGTTTGCAGTGCCATGGCAGAGGTGATGTACACCCCTCTGCTCATGCCATCGTTTTCCCTGCCAGAATGGAGTCTCCCCTCGAGTCCGTAAGCCAAATAAACCCATTCCTCCACAAGCCGCTTTTGCTTGGGTTCTTTCTGAGCAGCAACTAGAAAGCTGACCGGAACATGCCCGTTCTCTCTCTGCCTGTCTCTCCTCTATCTCTCTTGCTTGAAAACAAATAAAATTATATATATATATATATATATATATATATATATATATATATATATATATATATATGAATACAAGAGCCAGGGACTGGGGAGGAAGGCTTTGGAATTCCATATTTGGGACAGGAGGTATCCATTGCATTCATGACCTCATGGTGGCTAGTCATAATTACCTATCCAATCCTGGGCTCAGCAACATGTCACCATGGATAATGAAAAAATATATATAAAAAAGGAAGGGAACTGTCAGGACCCAGCCTGGCTGTATATCTGAGAGCTAAGTTTTAATATGCACCCAGATGAGAGCCCAGAGCATGGTAGCTCATGCCTTTGTTCCTAGCACACCTGTGCCCCCCAGGAGACAGGGGGAGGATGGCTGACAGCCCTAAATCCTGTTTATAAGTGCTAATAGGTTTTACTCCTGCTGGCTGAGTTTCCGTACCTGTGTCCCTGTTTGCTGAGCCCCCTTTGTGTAAGAGATAAGGCAATACAACACATCCCTGAATTGTATATAAGGTTGGATGCTAAAATAAAGTTTTGAGATTTGCTTTGACTTATCTCCTGGCTGCGTGTGATTGTCTAGCCGCTGAGCTCACCTTTCCTTGATTGAGCCAGGTCTCCTGCTGGCCAGAGAGACAGAGGCTCATTTAGCAGGGGGCCAGGGACATGTGGTAACCGACATCTGGACCGACAGGGAACCTTACTTTACTTCCACAGGTTTTAATTAAGCCACCACACTTATGGCTTAGTCTTCTTAGTAGCCCACAATACATCTGGAAAATGAGGAGACAGACTTATGGAGATTAAATAAAAACATTGCCTGCAATCACATAGGCAGTGAGAGGGCTAGAAAATACTAACACAAATCTCTGATTCTAGGTCTATATTCTTCTATGACAGCATCCCAACCCCTGAACACTCTCTCCAAGGGGCATAATTAATAATTAATTTCTCACTGTAACTGTTGTCTTCATTTTATCACTGTCTACTCATTTGACCACTTCACAAGTCATCCATTCACTCCTTCAATTGCTCTCTCAGACCTGTAATTCATTAATCTCAAATTCCCTTGTCTTCACTTTGGATTGCAGCTTAGCCCTTCAGAACCCGATTCTGCAGACCAATTTACCACATCCTGCCTCTTCCACTTCTCCCACCTCTCTGACACTGGCTTTACTCTCCCTCTTTCTCAAGAGTCCATTTCAGTTTACTCTTTTCCTCTTTGTTCTTTTACTTGAATACTTCCTTTAGAGAGCCCACACTGCAGCACACTTACCGTTTTTTAAAGTTGACTACCTCTCCCCCCCCAAAAAAAAACAAACCTATGTTGAGGGTGTGGCTCACAAGTAGAGCACTTACTTGCCTAGCATGTTCAGAGCCCTGGGTTTGACTCCTAACAGTATGTACACACACACACACACACACACACACACACACACACAGAGAGAGAGAGAGAGAGAGAGAGAGAGAGAGAGAGAGAGAGAGAGAGAGAGAGAGAAAATCTAGGTTCATACTTATCATCTCAGCACTCTGGAGGTTAGGACTATCTCAAGATCAAAGCCAGCCCAGGCTATAGCAAGTTCTAGACTAGTCTGCGTTATACAATAAGAAAGAAGATATAAACAAGCAAACGAATCTATTTCTCTTTGTTTAAAAAATATTTTCATTTCTTTGCACACAGACACACGACAGAGAGAGAGAGAGAAAGAGAGAGAGAGAGAGAGAAAGAGAGAGGCAGAGACAGAGAAAAATGGGTGTATCAGGGCCTTTTGGCACTGCACACAAACTCCAGATGCATATGCCACTTTGTGTCTATGGCTTTGGCTTTAGGCACTTACTGGGGAAATGAACCCATAAAAGCAGACCACACAAGCAAGCACCTTTAACAGCTGAACCATCTCTCCAGCCCCATATCTTTTCCTTTCTGACAAAGCCACCCGAGTGTTAGTGTCAGGCCCACATTTTATTATCATTGCCTTGCTACACCCTCCTTTATCTATCAAGTCTCTTCAGCTCTGTGGTGAGTGATGGAAGTATAGCCTGAGCCATTTGGATTTCATACAGATGCAAAATTCTTTAATTTTCCTTCCCTGATCTTCACAGCTCCATGGATCCTACTGAATTATGCACCAATTTCTTTCTTGAGTAATTAAGTCCTCTCGAGAGCTAGCTTCAAAACACTTTTCAACATTATCTTCCATGTATGCTCTAAGTTACTCTAAATTTCAGTCAAAACCTACGAGTCATAGTTATTTTGGCAGACTTGAAGCTCCAGCACACACACTCCTTTGTTCATCCCATTTCCATGACTTAAAATAGTGCTTCACCCCATTCCTGTTTACTAAAGCCTTCACTTCTCCAGGCTTCCTGGAGACGATGGCACCAGAGGGAGCACAGCCATGGGGAAGGCTTGGACTGCCCATCTATAAAGTGTGACACACTACCAGCTGCTTAGATGGAATTATTTCTACAATGAAAATAGGATACACCACCAATTCATGGCTGTTAAATTATGTGAGCAATATGAAAGATTGAAAATTTAAAAACTAACCACATTGAAAGCTACTCTAATGTCACTGGTTGGGATTTTATTATTATTATTATTATTATTATTTTTGTTTTTGAAGTAGGGTTTTGCTCTAGCCCAGACTGACCTGGAATTCACCAAGTAGCCTCAGATTGGCCTCAAACTCACGACAATCCTCCTACCTCTGCTTCCCTAGTACTGGGACTAAAGGCATGTGCCACCATGTCCAATGGTTTTTATTCTTTTAAAACTGATGTCTAATGTCTATCTTAGCATTCTAACAGTTTAGAAAAAAATACATGGATATGGAGGGGAGTTAACTAATAAAATACAGCATTATTCTTAAAACAAACTATACCTCAATTTAAAAATATGTTTCATTTTGCCTTTTCTTCTCTGTGTGCAAAGACATTAATTTAATGATAGCCACTTATCAGTGGACATATATTTGCCATTTTTAGTCTCTTTTTTATTCTCTGTTATACTGCCTTTCTTCTCTCCTTTCCTTTCTTTTCTTTCTCTCTTCTTTATTTTTATTTATTTCTAAGCAGAGAGAGATGAAAGAGAGAGACAGAGAAAATGGGTACACCAGGGGCTTCCAGCTGCTGCAAATGAACTCCAGATACATGCACCTGAGAGGGATTAGGAGGAAGACCCCTCGCACAGGTAGAGAGGGCATGGCCTCAGACAGTGACCTCATGTCACGCTATCAAGGACACTCCCAGGCCGGAGCCTTGCCACACCTCCCAGCAAAGAAATCTTTAAAAGTCCTGACTTAAACTTGAGGGGTGGCTTTTTTTCTGTCTGGACTGCTGGGCTGAAGACGCCCACCTTAAGATACTTTTTTAAACTAGGCATAATTTTAACAACAACAACAAAAAAAACTAGAGTCATTTGGGAAAATTTAATCAGCTACTACAGTATCACACTCACTATGTGTTCCGAAGGCATAAATTACAAATGGTATTAGAATTTTAATCCTTAAACCTGTCAAAGGAAAATGTAGAGCCCTAGAGAAGAGGAAATTGTGAGGACATCTCTGATATAGCACATACACTAAAAATCACTGAAAAACAGCACTAGACAAAATAATGTACAAATGAAAAAGGTGAAGTCATTGTCATGAAGGCTACACTCACTTGATAATAGTAACCACTGTGAAAACAATTTTACCTTCTCCATTTCCTACTGTTGTTTGCTTTGCTGACATCAAAATACTCCACACAGGATTAAATAATTAAAAGGTGTAATGTGGAAGTCTTTCTGGTAGGCCAGTTTGTCTTTCATCAGTAAGGATTAAGGCTACACAAAGTGGCTTCCAGAAGCTCACACAATGCCTACAGCTTTGTGTGTGGCATGCAGACATCCTCTTCAATCACTAAGGGCTGCTGACCCTGCCTTTCTCACCCAATGGAGGAACAGACTGACCCCAGTGAAAACCAAACACTAGCCAGGGTGGTATACGTCTTTAATCCCAGCAATCAGGAGGGAGTGGCAGGAGGATCCCAGTGAGTTCCAGGTCAGCCTGAGACTACATAGTGAATTTCAGATCAGCCTGGAATAGAGTGAGATGAAAAAAAAAAAAAAAAAAGAATAAAAATCCAAACAGCATGGGGATGGGGATGCTGTACAAAAGCGCTCTGACCTCCCTGGTGAAGTAGGAGGAGGCGGAGACATGATCATTTCCCAGAAGCTCACGACAAACACTACAAAGAACAGAACAAGGATCCAGAGCAAGGAACCCTGCCTCAAAATGAGGCGGACAGGCAAGGACTATCCCTGGAGTTGTCCTTTGACCTGCACACAGGTGCCATGGCACTTGGACACGAACACCACCCCTCCACACACACACATGCACACACATACAAATAATAAAATAATTAGGTCATGTCATATATAGCACATAATTCTGATATTTACAATTGACTGTCAACTTGATGGGATACAGAATCACCAAGGAGACAAACTTCTGGGTATGACTGTAGTGGGGTTTCTAGACTGCGTTAACAGAAGTGGGGAGACCCACCAAAAATATGGGTGGCACACAGGCTGGGGTCCTGGGTTGAATCAAAGGAGAAAGCACACAGAACGCCATCATTTATCTCTGTCTTTGTGAATGCAGATGCAATGTGACTAGTGGCCACCTCGCCTGCCCCACTGTGATGGGCTGCACCTTCAAACTGTGAGCAGGACTAAACCATTCCTGCCTCAAGGTGTATCTGTCAGGTATTCAGTCACGGCAATAAGAAAAAGAGCAAGAGTATCATCCTATGTACAGAAAACCATGTCAAGTCACAAAGGTACAAATAAAGATTTAGTGATTTTGTAAACTATTAAGATTGATGCTATCGATAGACAAACCTATAGTCACACACACACACACACACACACACACACACACACACACACACAC
>PVHP010003666.1:0-76773 GCA_004024765.1 Zapus hudsonius
TTTTTTTTTTTTTTTACTTCCTGGTCTTTGTGATCAGACATTCTTTAGGGAGGGGGAAGTAAGTCTAAAAATGGAGTCTGCTTTATAAAATGGAGTCTGCTTCATAAAATGGATTCTTCAGGACTTCTTTCTGATACATACTCTTTGATTTTGATGTATTTCTTTGGCAATCTTCTATCATTCATGATGGAATGTTGATAGAGCTAATATTGTGCAAGTATGATGCAGGTAGTCATAGTTAAGACATTATTTCTATAAGGGCTTTTTTGAGATTAGTCCTGCCCCCAAAGCTCATTTCCTAGCTCTTTCTTCATAATTTGTTTCTGACTAATTACCACTATTTTAGTATATGTGCCTTAACTACAATTTGAACTTCTCTGGTTAAGAGGAAGTCATTTCATTTGGGGTGGCTTCAAACTATGTGCTCTATTTTCGATTTCTCATTCTGCCTCAAATCATTGAACCACACTGGTACCAAGGAAAGTGACATTAGCCCACAGTAGGATCTAAGAACTTCCTATGTGGATGTGGGGAATACTTCATGTGTCAAAGGCAGTTCTCCTAGCCTTTCTTGACATGGAAGCCTCACACCATGAGCTATTATATATATTATATCTAGGACCCTCCATTTTCAATCCCACCATGCCCACCTAGTGATTTGGACACTGACAGAAGAGGGAAACTGAAATCTTCAGGCACATTTTCTCCTAAGTATGTTAAACAAACACAAACTGCCAAGTTGGCTAGTGCTGCCTTTTTTAGAGAAAGCAGTTTGACTGGCAGCTGGTACGAAGTAGCTCTGTATCCCTGGCTGTCCCATCAGGAACTGGCCACAAATGGTAAGGGTACAAAAGGAAAGTAATATTCAGTACTGAAGATTTGAATGCTATCCAACATGCCAAAGGAACTTCATGTTGGGCCCTGTTATGTATTATCTATAAACCAAGGCTATATCTTGTGTACTATGCAGGATCAAATATGTCATCTCACAATTCTTTGTGATACAGCACAGTTAATTAGTCTAAAGGATTGATTACCCACTGTGTTCTGATCAGGGTTTAGGAAAATCAGGGATTACATATGAGAATGTTTTTAAATAATAAGACTATCATTTTTGACTGAAAATGTTTTCAAGTTTTTGAATATAGGATTGGTCTAAATGACACTTGAAAGTAATATACTCTGCTGTGATCTGCCCATCTGTGAAAATCAGATCTCCTAAGTCAATGACATGTTCATATTACCTTGTATAAGTGATAATTACTTCATTTCTAAGAAATAAAAACTGCATCTGTGTTTCTGAAAAATAAATAGCATGTTTCTCATTATGGCTTATATTGTTTTTTGAGGGTGTGGGTACAAATAATCAGTTCTGTCTACACAGAACCTGAGTAAGTTTGAATCAATTTGGGAGGTAATCAGAATATAGTTAATGTAGACCTGTTTTTCTCTAGTTTCTCTAATTAGAAAAACGGAATTAAAACTAGTAATGTTTGAGACAATCACATCTTGAACAGCAAAATAATACAGCTTAGGTTGAATGCTGAATGAATATCATTGGGGAGTTTTCCATAGTGTTCTTTCTACCTCTACTCACTTCATTAGAATTAAGATTTAGGCATGATGACCATCCAGTAATATATAACTATGTAGTATGGGCTATCTCATGGTGGATAAAGTGACCAAAATCATGTGTCTTGAACACAAATCCTCAGTATATTAGATGGGTACTTTTGAGACAAATGCATCAAAGATATGATCTTAGGAAATATAGTTACATCCTTAATCCAAGAGGAACGGTATTTTTGTTGCTTTTTTAAAACAAGAATATAGATAATATGACTTTTATGGTATAAAAATACTTCAAGTTATTTTATGTTCTAATTTCTTGGATATATATATATATATATATATATATATATATATATATATATATATGCTTACTTATTTATTTTTTGCATTTGTCTTTTCTGGTGGTTTATTAAGTTATCCTATCATGCAAAATGTCCATGTTCACCTCTTGAGTCATCACTCCCCTACCTTCAAAGGTCTCTTAATTGATCGAGTAAGTAGAAGTCAACTGGTGCTAAGTAGTGTGATTCCCCAGAGAGAGGAAACCTGCTGTGAAAGAGATGTCACTGGGGAGAGGATCTTGGATTCTAGTCCTCAGGTATATTTGGGGGTGGATCTCCCATAAACATCCAAAGCTCTTGTGTCCATTCTTTTTTTATCACCATGCTGTGGGGGCCGAGGGCATGAAAAAGAGACATATCCCTTGTAGCAATAAAGTAGGGTCTGAGGAAATGCCTTCTAGATGGTGTGGTTGGTATAGTCAATCTTGTTAAAATCTTCAAGTAATAAAATATGACTCTTTTGGAAGCTACTTTAAGAATCAGTCATATTAGAAACAAGATTAAATTATAGCCCAAAAGCTATATCATAGTACCTTTGTCTCAAGATGAATGTGACTTTGAAGGCAATATTCAGTACAATCGAACATTAGTTTACAGTATACATTCTAATACAGACAATACCAGCAGTTAACTTTAAGATCATATACAATGTAATTGGGAAATTGTAATGAAGATTTACTGGGTACCCTTTTCTTTCAAAACTTACAGACACTTTGCTATGTGGAGGAAAATGTAAAGAAACAAAGCTGTCTTTAGCAAAATAATGTCACTCCTGTAAGTTGTTCTCTTATTGTCATAAAAATCTTTCTCAGTCATTGACTATATTCAGTTAGTAAATTGTGGAAACACTAAAACCTACTATTTAATTTCAACATGAATTCCTATTATAATCGTAGGGTATACATTTTAGTCAGTTTTCATTTTAAAGAAAATACTGCTTTTATAATGGCTGAGGTGATAAGAAAACACGTTTACTTTTTTTTTTTTTACTTTTATAACTTTTACTTAGACTACAGAATGACAAATAACCGGTGTTGATCTATTCATTTTAGGAATCCTGCATCAGATATTTTATATTTTAAAAATGGGATAATAAATCTAACAGAATATTGATGTGCACTGAGGGATATAAGATCTAAAAATTGATTTTTGTCCTTTGAATACTTTCATCATCATTCTCTAGATCTGGACATGAATAAATATGTATTAAAGAAGCTTAGATATTGATGATTCCTAATCTGATTCCAAAGAACTGGAAAATAAAAAAAAAGTTAAATAATTTTAATTTGAAATTGATCCATTAATAATTTGATCCTTATTATACTCAAATCATATAGACAAACAGAAATATTTCTCTTTCTCTCTCTGTCTCTCTCTCTCTCTTTTTTTCTATATGTCTCTAAGTGAGGCTGTAAATGTGTAGCAAGATTGATAATGGATAGCATAGGAGAGAAAGCCTCAGTGCTCTTTGTGTACTTCAGCTACACTAAACATCACATATGTTTCTCATAGCAAGCCTGCTGACCAGCCTTTACGTGCCTTTCTGCATGCAGTTTCTCTGGGGTACTGTCCTATCCTTTTTTTTTTTTTTTTAGATATTGCCTATGAATAAAGGTTTCTTTTGGAATTAAATAGTTTTGACAGAGACATTGTGATTTACAAAAACCTAATCAACTTGTTCTTACTCTTCGGTCTTAATTGAAAAAGCTTATCAACCCCTGCTTTACTTCATTGAATATACAGATTACTTGACATTTTAAAAATTTGGGTGTTTTGTCACCCCAGTAGTCTGGCCACAGTAAAATGAGCCTCGAGTAAATTGAAAAAAAAAATTTGGGTGCATCCAATTCTTAGCTATTATGAATTGAGCTGAAATAAACATGGCTGTGCAAATGTCTCTGTGTTGAGCTATGAAATCTTGATGTTAGATGCCTAACAAAGGTATCTATATCCATTCTATTCAGAAGTCTCCACACTGCTTTCCATATGGTAGTTGAATGAGTTTGCAATTCCACAAAATATCCAGCAGAGGATAAGAGTTCCTTTTTCCCTGCATCCTCACCAGCAACTATTGTTTTTGGATTTTTTAATGATTGCCATTCTGACTGGAGTAAGGTGGAATCTCATTGTAGTTTTGATTTGCATTTCTCTGATGATTAAGGATGAAGAACACTTTCTTAAGTGAGAATTGGCCATTTGTGTTTCCTACTCTGTGAATTCTCTGTTGAGACCAATGTTCTATTTTATGAGAGGGCTTTTTGATTTTTTACTATTTTTTGGGGGGGATGGGTTCTTTATAAGTTCTAGATATTAGACCTCTGCCTTTGTTATAGCTGGCAAAAATAATTTCCCAGTTTGATAGTCGTTTATTGGCTCTGAGTATGATGTTTGTCTGTATAGAAACTTTAAAGTTCGAATTGGTCAAGTGATTCTTGAACTTCCTGGGTAAAGATTTTGAGAAAGATGTGGGCATTGCCTGGTAAGAAGGGCCATGAATAAGATGGGAGGAAGCCTAACCACACGAAAAATTGATCAGACCTGCAACTCCCTGTCCCATTTGTTGGTTCCTTCCCACACAAGTTATTAATCAAAGAAACCCACAAGGTTCCCAAAACAAGACAGGCTTCTGTCAATGTTCTTGAATACCCACACCAGGCCAAAGGTAAGGTCCTATTGTTAAAGAAACCACAGCAAGTCATCAAACAATGCCAAGAGACCCTGCTAGATCCAGAATGGTAACCAGACCCCAGGTGTGTTAGTATGTGTAGTACTGGTTCATGCTACATAAGCTGCCAGGGAAAATATTTAGAGAAACCAGAAACCAGTGATTTAAAATGCAGACTATTGTCACAAGAATGCTGAATACAGCTTTATGGGAGAGATCAGTGAGTCAAGAAGTGATCATTTGGGCAACAGTAGTACCAAAATCTAGAGGGGTAATTAATAGCTTTCAAATTGGCCACTCAATGACAAGGAATCCTTAAGTGGAATTGGGATCCTGGGAAAAATCCTATGGGAACCAAAAACCTGGTTTCCATTTGGAAATTCCCCCTACCAGAGAACTACACAGAGGCTACTCCCAATAGAATGTTACCAAATTAGCAATCTGTGTCTCATTTAACCTATACTGATCTCACTCTCTGATGGAGATTCTGTATTTTTCAGAAGACAGTGGGAGAGCTGTGGTCAATCCAACTCCACCAATAAACCACAGGATGATGTCTAACATCCCAGCCAGAGATGAATCACTCTGGACCTATCATGTAGGCCCTAAATGAAATCTTCAAGAAAGTGGCATGATAATCAAGAGACCTATCATCACAGCAAGTCAGATAATCTAGGATAGGTCAAAGAGACAGACACCAATGATACCCAACACAACCCAAAGCAATACAGAGACTTTTAAGTTCTCAACAATAAAGGAGACTCACCCACCATGACTCAGGAAGCTGAGCAGAAGAGGGTGCAGAAAGATTGTAAGAGACATGGTGGGGTAGAATATCCAGAGACATTGCCCCCCTCATCAACAACATGCAAATGGAGGAACCTGGTTATCTCCTGTGCTATTCATAACCCTCTACCCCATGGACTGATCCAGTATGCCCACCAAGGAGGGCCCCCAGAGGTTTGAGGACAAGGAGGAGGGAAATGGGGAACCATTGTAAGATTTGCTCATATATTGTATCTAATTGAGGATAATAAATATATCAACAATAAACTTGGGTGCATCAAAATCTCACTGAGGATTAGCTCATTTTTAGTATGTTACTTGAGATAAAGAAAGAAGGAAGTAAAGGTAAATAGTAGGTAGTTTGGAGAGTAACATGTGAGTTTTTCCAGATTTGTACAAATCTAATCTCTTCAATACAGGCTTGCTTGTCAAGAAGCTAAATAGCTATGGCTTTATTGATAGGGATCAGGTAAAGAGAACACAGAATTGGTAATCTGTCATTGCTTGTTCACTACTCTCTCTTTTTAAGCTTCAACTTCAGAGGAGGGGCTGAGGGTGTCTCGGGGTATAAATGCATTTGCTATACAAGCATGACAAAGTTCAGATCTCTTGAACCCTCATAAGGCCAGGCATAGTAGCAACCATCTGTGATCCTATAATGATATGGGAGAAGGAGACAGGACAATACCTGGAAGCTTGTAGGTCACCTAGCCTGGTGAATGCAACAGCAAATAAAAGAACCAGGTTCAAGGTTGAAGGCTCAGACTAAACTCCATATGCATGACATAACACATGTGTGTTCACACTCTCACAAATAATCACACTCATCATACATGCATACACAAACATACACTAAAAACACAAACACATAAATAAGGAAAATCAGGGGAAAAAGTATCTTTACCTGCACTGCTTTATGAGGATGACAGATTTTAGGATGGATAGCCAACTAATGTATAAAGAAATACCACAACCCAGTTTCTTATCTTTGGAAAATTTTTACAAAAATTCTCTAGTTCCTATGCATAACTTCAATTATTTAATTTACTCACTTTATTTCTGCTGAGTAGATTTATCGAGAGACATCACCCTCCTCAACAACAACACACAAATGGGGAAGAAAAAAAAAAAAGAAAACTGGCTACCTCTGGTGCAGTTCATATCCCCCAAACCTATGGACAGACCCAGTATGTGTACTGAGGAAGGACCCAAGTAGATAGGGGAAATAGAGGAGGGAAAGGGGACACCTTCACAAGATTTGCTCATACAATGTATATACTTATTCATAATAAAGATATTAATTTAAAAAATACAGTCACATACAACCAGCACTTTAAGCAAGAATACTTTGGATTTTAAAAGATGCAGTGGATAACCCCACCACAAAAGAGTTTTACAGATTAAAAGTAAAACACCTTACCCAGATTCAATTCTGAATTTTCTTCCTCAATAAGACTCCGTGGTGGAGGAGACTATCCAGAGGCATGATATCCAGCTGATTGGGGATGAGGGAAGGGGAGCATCAGGTAATTAGGGATAACAACTCACTGTTTGCCCACTAAATAATGTAACTCATTATGGACAATAAAAAAAATTTTTTTTAAATGAAACTTACTTTTCAACTCCAAATACATGATATTATACAATATATTCAACAACTGAGGTAATTGCCCTTTTCGTGTTAGTGTTGGCATATTGCCATCTAAAATTAAAGCTGAGACAATGACTGTGTTAAGCAGGCAATTTAACACCTTCCGATTTCTTTTTCATAGCCGTACACAGTGGAAAATCAGAAGCATTTATGAAAACATATGTTTCACTAGTCAAGTTTTGGTCCATAGGGGTCTTGCTTTGACCTTCAATTAACATCCTAAGTCTGAGTCCCCAACAGCATCCTTGGAAACAGCATATGAGCCAGGGAACAGTTGGAACCACTTCAATTAGTTGACACTATCTTCTTTGTCTTTTATAAGAGGATAAAAATCCAATGTTAATAAATAAAAAGTTTACTGAACTATATTTAACTGGGATGTTGGGCAGATATATATATATATATATATTTTAATATTCCAAGATCTATGCCATGTACTAGATGAGACAATAAAAATTTGCATAGTCAATGAAGGGGTAAAAGGAAGAAATATTATGTTAAAAAAGATTTAAAAAAATAACATCTTCTTGTTTGGCCTCTACCTTGTGTCATTAGACCACTCCTAGAAGGAAGACCTATTTCATCGTCCCACTTCAGCCTGCCTTAGAAAATCCCTACAGCCTCCATGATGAAAATTGCAACTCTATGACAAGGCATTCAACATTTCTCATTAGTCAGCTGTTGCCTACCTGCTGACATCTGAAATATCTCTGTGAATAACATACTGTTTGCTGATTTCTGTAAGTAGAAAAATACTATCCCTTTAATCCTTCGTTCCTTTAGACACATGTGCCTCATGTTGAAAGGGAGGAAATTGGGGCCAGAAGAGGTGAATTAGTAGGTAATATGCTTACAGTATGCAGATGTAGTATGGAGCTCCTATCATCTAAACCAGGATATAGATGTCACTCATCATCACCAACTTGCCACCTGACAGATGATTTCCAGTCTCTAGCCATGGTCATCTCTTTAAATATAGAATTATCCATAATTGGTCACAATATGGATATCATTAAGTCACAATTACCAACTATAATATATTTTCCCCTAATAAAATTATGTAATAATATCTTACTTGAGCTAACCAATCTACTCCTACTCTGTTAAATCTTTTAAGTGGATATATTGCTATGAACATGAATCATATATATGTACACATACATCTCTCAACAAATCAGAAAGGAAAAAAGAAAGGAAAAAGTAAGGAAGAAAAATAAAGGAAGAAAGAAAAAAGAAAAGAGGTAGAATATAATGGAAGAAAAGAGGGAGAAAAGAGGAAGGTGAGAAGGGAAGGAGGAAGGAAGGCAGGAAGAAAAAAGAAAGAAAGGAAGTAAGAAGGAAGGAAAAAGGATGGAAGGAAAGAAAGAAGGAAGGAAATAGGAAGGAAGGAAGGAAGGATGACAGGAAGAAAGGAAGGAAAGAAGAAAGAAGGAAGGAAGGAAAGCAGAAAGGAAAAAAGAAGTACCAAGCTTGAGAAAATATGAAGGAAAAAATAAAAAAGTAAGCAGGGAAAAAGGACAAACTATTTATTTATTTATTTTCTGTTCTACGGTGAGAAGTAAATAAATGAAAAATGAATACTAGATATATTTAAGGTAGTGAATTAGACTGCTATATTAATTTTGTTTTTTTAAACATGTAGGTTTAAAGTAAATGCCCTGTTTTTTTTTTTTTCAATATTTTAGAATACACAGTAGCATTGCCTATCACACGGTGTCTACTTGTGAGTGTTCCAAAAAGTCTGGCATATGATGGAAGTGGGTGGGTTTTAAGTCTACTCTTTGTAGAGCTCTCAGCAGTTTCTGGATTTCTGCTTTAAAATGTTTGGAGTATCGTCAGTGTCTGTCTCCATCACCCTCTTGCAGGTTGTCAATTTTGTCACAGAAGCAGAACTCTTGCTCATCTCACCAATTCCTCTGTGGTTTCACTTGGGCTCTGAGAGGGGTGGTTGGTTCTTCTTCTGCCAGGGAGGCAGCTATCTTCTTTGTCCTGTTGATAGATTTTGGTTGTCCTAGGCTCTAACAGCCTTCTGGAAAAAAAAACTGATTTTCCAACAGCAAATGAGATCAGTATACATTAAAGGGCATAAGCATGTTAATTTAGAGAGATTTTTGATGGGTGTAGCCTCACTTTTGGCCAAAGAATAGTGGGAGCTTCTCCTTGGAGTCCACAATCTTGGTCTTTATAGGATTTTAATCTTGGTTCCCAGTTCCAGCTATGAATTCCTTTCCACTGAGTGACTCTCTTAGCCAATCAGAAATCCATTGGTTACCCACCTTGACTGTGTGCTACTATTGCACAGGTAGGAATATATTGTCAAGCTGATTGCCTTTGAATAGCAGTGCCCCCTTGCTGGCTCACAGGTTGTTGGCCATTTTCCTCCAGCAGCTCATGTAGCTTTCCAGTACTCTATGGGAACTTGCTTCCTTCCAGATTCCAGCCATGGTCTGGACTGTGGTGTCTTCAGCAATAGGATTTTACCTTTTATCTCACATAATAAAGTGCTTTGACAAAAGCCTGTCTCATTTTGGGGACCTTGTAGGTCTCTCTGATTAATTGCTTAATGTGGGTTTTAACAGAATTCTGGCACTGGGAGATCCAAGCCAGAGCCTAACGTTTTAGGGTTAGGCTTCATACTAGCCTCTTCAGGACCCTTCTTACCAGATGATCCCCTCACACTCCTATCAAGGTTAGTATCCTATAGTTGGCTATCCCAGAGGAAGGCTTCTACAGTATCAATTCATTTTGGATTCAGTTTTGTGTGTATCTGCCCCTTCCATCCCCTCAAATCCCCCTCCAAACCCTTCCATGTTTTAATGACAAACCATCTACCCTAAGCGAGATGACTTTTACCAGTTAACACTCTCAGGTCAAAGTGTGACATGCATACGTAAAAAATGTTTTCTTGCTACTGTCTACAAGGAAAATCCAGTCTTTCAGAATCAGAAATGATTTCATCTATGACTTTGCTTATCTTTGCTTATCTCTTAAAATTCCCTATCTCTATGCAGGGCATGGTGGTGCAAGCCTTTAATCCCAGCACTGGGAGGCAGAGGTAGGAGGATCACCATGAGTTCAAGGCCACCCTGAGACTACACAGTGAATTCCAGGTCAACCTGAGCTAGAGTGAGACCCTACCTCAAAAAAAAATAAGTTAAAATTCCCTATCTCTACATACAATTACATTCTCAGATCCTCAGATTAGAACTACAAAATAAGAATTTGGGGAAGTAAAATTTTTATTGAGAAAGAAAACACCTTTTTAACCTGCTTAACAGCTTATTAGGAATAGAATGGAAAGGACTGCCTTCCAGAAGTTTCTGTAGGAAGAAGCATTCCAGTGCAGAACTGCCAAGAATTAAAAAAAAAGACAATATGATAAAATTAGATCAACTGGAGAATGTTTCTGTATGACAGTGCCGTATGATAGCTACTTTCAAGAATGTTACCTGAGTAGACTAGAACGGGACTTCATGCTCTTACTTACTTGATATGTAACCTTTGCTCTTTCTCTGCTGAAGGCTCTTGCTAATTACCTCTTTATACTCTTGTTCCTTCCTACTGAACCTGTAATTATATTCTCAGTGCTCTGTAAGTGACTTGAATTGTAATTTTATTACATTTGCTGCTATTGGTCTACATGACAAATAATGAATGATTGACAGAGAGTTAAAAGATGTTGTTTCCAAAGGCAGAGTGGGAGTATTTTCTGTTTTTTCTAGGTTCAAAGACACACAGAGGTTGGGAGCACAAAAGGAATTGGCCTAGAATGGAAATAAAAACAAGTTGTAATACAACTTGGCTAAAGCAAAGTTTTGGAAACTGGAGATTTAGTTATCTATTCAATCAGTAATAATAATGGATACCTTAAAATGGATCAAAGAGTTTGAAGAAGAGAAACACTTGGAAGTTGCCTTGATAATATATAAAGGATGTGGTAGTCACTGGGCATTATTTCTTAAACTTGGTGCTAAGACGGAAGCAAATAACATTAACTTTTTGTTGTTGTTGATGGATATGTTGACTCTAAACTTTTGAGTGACTATTCAATTAAGTATAAATTGATGATACATATATGTCAAGACAAGAAGACAAAAGCTTACAAATCTAAAAATCAATGATTTTTAAAAATGTCCCAGATAAACAATGGAGCAAGTATTCCTTTGAAAAAACCAGGCACTGAGGTTTCCATAGCAGTCATATCCTCTGTGCCTGGAGGTGTGGAGTTCACAGAAAGAGTTTAAGGTAAAAGCTCCGAGTTGAAAAACCTCAAATGTCTGAGTTCTCATTTGTGATTCTCAGAGACTGGATTTTCCTTGTAGACAGTAGCAAGAAAACATTTTTTACATATGAGCACGTCACACTTTGACCTGAGGGTGTTAACTGGTAAAACTCATCTCCCGTAGGGTAGATGGTTTGTCTTATGGTATCCTCATAAGAAAATAATAGCACAAAACACACAGAGAAGACAAAGGGAAGAAAAGGCTGTCTGATTGCCAATAACAAAACCCTTAAGAAAGGAACAGCTCTTCCATGTTTAGAAGATACAGGAAAAATCAACAATGTTTATAGAGCTGAAATAGTGATAGACTTTAGACTGTGTTTTAGAATTTATAATATGGATATTAGAAATTAAATAATTTATATAAATTAATGGGGCATTCATATATACATTAGCAACTGACTAACCCCATTGACTGCTGAATCCCTTTCAGAGGAGTTTGTACACATATATACAAATATACAAAATTCTATCACAATTGCTGATTTACATGTCTTTCTTTTGCATTTGACTATGCTTCAGGGCTACAAATTTAAGTGTGAAGTAATATTCAGCACATGATTGAATGGAATGACAAATGGCAGACAGAAAGCAGGCATCTTTAGAGGTCAGGCTGGAGAGAAGAATAATTTTTGCTTTATGACACAAGTATAATTTTGCTGAATTTTGAACAAAAATATGAATTGGTTTAGTGACATATGGACCACCCATTCATTCAACAAATATACATTGGAGACCTATTAAATCATTTAAGTTTGTAGGAATGTGCAAAGTAAGATTAACAAAAAGTTTGAAAAATAACTAAAAATAAAAAATAATGCAAATAGATTAATAGATGGCAGACAGACTGATATGTACTGATACAGAGATGATAGGTAATCACAAGAAGATTTATCATTACAGTCAGTAAATATGTAATGTCTCGGTGTTTATGTGATCTGCTCCCAAAATAATCAAGTATTAAATCAATGCCAACCTAACACTCATTAAATTCAGTAAAAGGTGTACAACACTGAGGTTTAAACCGAAATATTTAAGTGTTTTCAATTCTATTAAATTAATATCCTTTCAGGTTTTTTTAAACCCAAGATATGCATGTTCACATTAAATTTTTATTAAATGTGCACCTTCCATCCATAAATGTTTCATGGCTTATTACAAAGAATGATTATAATGAACCCTGGCTTAGTAAATTTGCTTGGGGAATGTCATCTTATCATTACATTTCTGTGTTTTATGCTTTGAGAATTATGTTACACTGAAGTAAAGGTAACATTGTATAAAAGAATGAAATATTAAACAGGTGCCTTTGTGTGGAAAATCTCTCAATTTCAAAGCAGAAGCCTAAACTGCCCTTACACCATCCTTCTCAAGTATTCTCTTATGTAGGAATCCCAGTTCAATATTAAAGATAAACATTTGGTGACTTTCACAGATTCATAGAACATATAGGCAGCAGCTCAAAGATTTCTTTTAGTGACTTTATAATTCACTCAATGACCTTGAAAAAAATCATTCAGGTTCTTTGATCCTCCATATCCATTTTCACAAAATAAGAAAGACATCAACCCTAACAACCTAACCAGTAATTATGACTAAAATTTCTTTAAAGCTGATCTCATGCTTTATTTAGGAATTTGTGCAATTAAGTATTTCAAAATGTAAATGACAGAAATATTTGAAAGATACAACAATGTAAGAGCTACTAAAATGTCATGTTATATTTGGCTTTTAGGATAGTAAATATGTGTATCTGAGGCTGTTTTTTATATAACAAAATGATAACTATTAATGTGCTTATACTTCATTTTTTCTTTCATTATCACAAAAAATAAAAGTAGAAGTTATATCTATGTAACATATTATAATCATAAAATTGTTGCATTGATCTCATTTTTGTTGATCTCTGTGATATATAGAGAGTTCATCTTTTCATTCCATGCCTTACTTCAATATTGATGAAATAAAGCCCAATGAGAAGAAATCAATGCCAGAGCTTCTAAATCCAAGGCTTTTCATTCACTCTTCTCTGTTGTTTTAGGTCAAGTCTTAAAATTAGAAATCAAATATAAATGATTTTTTCTAGAAATGATATGCATCTCCATTTTACTTGTATATTAACTGTTATTTAAAAAATATTTTATTTATTTATCTGAGAGAGAGAGTGAGAGATAAAAAGGCAGATAGAGAATGGGTGGTCCAGGAATTCCAGCCACTACAAAGAACTCCAGACACATGCACTACATTGTGTATCAGGCTTTTTGTGAGTAATGGGGAAGAAGTCTTTATCCCATTTATAATTGATTTTTCTGTATGGTGAGAGGAGTGGTTCTGGTTACATTTGACTATATGCCATTATCCAATTTGTCCAGCACCATTTGTTTAAGATGCTGTCTTTCTCCAGTGTACATTATTGCCTCCTTTGTCAAAGATCAAGTAGCTATAATTAATTAAAGTAAGGGCTAGGTTTTCAATTCCATTCCTTTGGTATATATGTCTGTTTTTATTCAAGCACCATGCTGTTTTTTGTTCTAGGGTTTTATAGTATATAGCTTTAGTTCAGGCATGGTGATACCTCTAGAAGTATTTCTTCTGCTTTGGACATCCTGGGACTTTTGTCTTTCTATATGAATTTTGAGACTATTTATTCTATCTCTGTGCAGAATGATGCTAGACTTTTTATTGGCATTGCATTGAATCTGTATACTGCTTTTGGTAGCATTACCATTTTCACAATATTAATTCTACCTATCCAGGAACATGGAAGGTCTGTACATCTTCTCATGTCCTCCTCAATTTCTTTCTTGAATGTTTATATGTTTTCATTATATAGGTCTTTCACTTTATAGGTTAAGGTTATTCCAGTATATTTCATTTTTGTGTGTGGCTATTAAACATGGGACAGCCTCACTGACATCATTCTCTGTATATTTGTCTTTTGTGCATAGAAAGGCTACTGATTTGTGTGTATTGATTTTGTTTCCTGTATTTTAACATTTCTTAAAGCTCAAGAGCATTTTGTGGGTTGACCTTTTCCTCTTCAGGAGTTTTTTTTAAGTCTTGGGTAGTAAAATGACAAATAATGGCACTTTTGTCTGTGCTTTAATAAAGAAGGTTGTCAATGTCATTCTGAGCTCCCAGCACCCTAAATGTGATACTGTATTATCTCATCTATATATTGTTCTGCTAGTAGTTACTGAACACTATATGGTATGTACTTCCTTTTTTTCATTTTCCTCATTCATGGTACTTAAACATGCTTGCTATGAGGAGTAGATTGTTTAAGATAGAGCTAGAACAGGGGCTGGGGATGTGGTTCACTACGAGATGCTTACTGTGTAAGCATTATGACATGAGTTTGGGTCCTTAGCATCAGTGTGATATCATATATTTTCACTCCCAGAACCGGGGAGGTAGAGAAGTAAGAATTCCCAAAACTAGCTGGCTAGTTAGTGCAACACTCTGAGTGCAATGATGAACACTGTCTGCTCAAAGTGAGAGAGACTTTTGGCGAGTACACATGTGTACATGATTCCACATACATATGCTATACACAGATGAACATATATACACACATAGCACACTCACATACATAAAAAAAGAAAAGAAATCAAATCAGGGGAAGAAAAAAGGGCCAGAATAATCAATCTTGGACAATGGGATGTTTACCTGCTGGCAGGTTTCTCTTCTAGATGAATTCCTCTTGTGACTAAATTAATACATAATACTGTATTTTTCTGGTTGGACTTCTAAATGATATTTCTTCAAATATATTTATAAAAATCAGAATGCTCTGTTATGCTATATCAATACCCAAAAGTAAATTATAACATACTTATATTCAAGTTTTACATTTTAACTTCAATATAATAGAATAAAATTGGCTCCTAAAGTCCCCAATAATTCTTTCCCAAGGTAGTGTATATTAAAGGATGCAAAGCATGGTTATTTTCAGGAGACCTTTCTGCTGCTGACAAAACTCACATATGTAATTAAATATTAAAAATCAAACTTACCTTTAGCTACATGAAATGTTCATTAATTTCTGAAATGTAATATTTAACTTTTTCTCACTCTATGGTGGTTTAAAAATCAAGAAAAGCCGATGTGAGTTTAAATAAAGAGCTTCTTTTTAACAGTATTATATATTCAACAAAGTCATTGAAACTCAGATTAGCCTAGAGGCTGAAATTTACTTGGCTGTGCATAACATGAGTTTATCTTCAAAGATGACTCATCACATGCCTAAAGCTATTTGAAGGACCCCGAGGTCCTAATCTGTCCTCAGCTCCCCTGGTCTCCTTGATGAAAGAACAAATCACATAATCCAGGTGCTCAGCTTCATTGAAGGTTTGTTAGTCTATCCCCACTAGACACAGAATATTTCCTCAAATTTTTAATCTCCTGTTGTTCTCATAGCATTAGCTTCTGGACCTTTTCTTTAGCACAATGCTCTATTGATATAAATAAAAGCAACAGCAACAATGCTACTTCCTCCAGCAGCAAATATAACAACAAAAAAAGATGGTAGGAAGGTATTTTAAAGAGGAACAGGGACCAGGAGGATGAGGGAAGGAAAGGAGGAAAGAAGGAAGGAAGGAAGGAAAAATGGAAGGAAGGGCATGAGGGAAGGAGGGGGATGGAAAGAGGGAAGGAAGGAATCCCTGACCTAAGTAGAGGAGCGTGGACAAGTCAGAGTGTCATGTCCAGATTTTCAGCATGGTCTTGAGAAATCGACTTTTTATTAAACAAATACAGTGACTATTCATGTTTTGTGTACTGTAAACATCTCACAAAAGGACTATAACAACCAATGGCCTGAGAAATATATATTTATTTTACAGATAAAAATACAAAGAAGTACAGAATCAATAGCTTAAATTACTTATCACACCTATATAAAATAAACCCTATGCCTAACAAGTTCAAATCTAATGTTCCTTAGAGATTTCTTTTTAATTGGGGTATTAATAAACCTACAATCCTTAAAAGATTCCAATTTTTTTTCTTTTTATTGTCCATAATGAGTTACATTATTTAGTGGGCAAACAATGAGTTGTTATCCCCAATTCCCCGATGCTCACCCATCCCCAATTAACTGGATATACTCCTCCATGGATCAGTCCTTGTGATAGGGGACCATGGACAGCCAGGTTCTCCTGGCCCTAGTATGTTGTTACTGAGGGGTGCCATGCTTCTGGATAGTCTCCCCCACCACGGCTCCCACAATCTTTCTGCCCCCTCTTCCGCACAGTTCCCTGAGTCATGGTGGATGAGTAGTAAGGCTGCTTTAATGTTGTGAGCTTAGGGGTCTTTGTGTCGAAAATCATTGGTTTCTGTCTCACTGGATTATCCTGTGTTGATTGAATGGCTGTGGCTGTGGGTCCCTTATTCATCCCATCATTCTCTTCGGGGTTCCATATGGATCCTCCACGATATGACTGTGGTGGCTCATCTCTTGCCAGGATCTCAGCTATCATCAGCCTATGGTCAGTTAGTAGGGCCACAACTCTCTCGTTGCATCCTGAAAAATACAAACACATTCTCCATTGGAGAGTGAGATCAGTGTAGGTTAACAAATATACACAATTCTGGATTACCTAGATTCTATTTTTAGTATTCTCCCCATCAATTGCTCCCATAGTGCATCTTTACTTGGGAGCCTAAGAGTATGGGATCCGGTGCCTATCGCCCTGAATCCCCAGTTCCAGACAAGGACTCCCCCTCACTAAGTGGAAAATTTGGCCAAATTTAAAAGCTGTTGATTATCTCCCCCAGGCCCAGGCTCCTCCATTGCACAAGTGCTCCTTTCTTGCTTCGCTGTTCTCTCCCAGTAGGAGGTGTGGTCAGCCTACTCATGGCCGCAGACTGTGTTTCATATCAGTTGTCTCAGTTTACTCCAGCTGTCACTGATCAGTTTCCCCTGGCAGCTTGTGCAGTGCCTTTCAGCACTACACTAACTGCCTTCTGGGGGCTGGATAGCATTCCGGACCTTGAAGGGTCTCTAGATACTGATCTATGGAATTCTGTGGTTTCTTCAGCAACAGGATTTTGCCTCAGGCCTGGGGAGGGCATTCAAGAACTTTCACAGAATTCTGTCTTGTTTTTGGAACCTATATGAGTTGGTAGTTGGTAGGTATCCAGAAATTTATCCATTTCTTCCAGGTTTTCTAATTTTGTGGAGTAGAGGTTTTGGAAATATGAACTGATAATACTTTCAATCTCTTCAGGATCTGTTGTAATCTCACCATTGTCATTTCTGGTTTTATTGATTTGGGCCTTCTCAGTTCTTCGTTTGACTAATTGGCCAGGGGTTTGTCAAACTTATTGACTTTTTCAAAGAACCAACTCTTTGATTTGTCTATTTTTGAAATTGTTTTCTTTGTCTCCAAGTCATTGATCTCGGCTCTGATCTTAATTATTTCCTTGCATCTGGAGCTTCTTGGGTTGGATTTTTCCATCTGTTCTAATGACCTTAGGATGGATGATAGGTGGTTGATTTGAGACCTCTCAGTCTTCATTATGTAGGTATTTAGTGCAATGAATTTCCCCCTTAAGACTGCCTTCATTGTGTCTCACATGTTCTGAAATGTTGTGTCCTTATTATCATTTGTTTCTAGGGAATTCTGGATTTCGTATCTGATTTGTTGTTTGACCCATTCACTGTTCTGGAGCGAGTTGTTCAGTCGCCAATATCTTTTGAAATTTTTGGATCCTCTTCCATTGTTAATTTCTAGTTTTAATGCATTGTGGTCTGAAATAATGCAGGGGATTATGCTGATCTTCCTAAATTTGCTGAGGGATGATTTCTGCCCAAGTACGTGATCAATTTTGGAGAAGGTTACATGTTTTTCTAAGAAGAATGTGTAATCTGTGTCCTTGGGATGGAATGTTCTGTAAATATCTGTTATCCCTAGTTTGTTTATGGTGCTGTTGAGCAACTTTATTTCCCTGCTTGTCTTTTGTTTGGAAGATCTGTCCAGGGATGACAGTGGAGTGTTAAAGTCTCCTACTATGATGGTGTTGGAATCTATATCTGCTTTGCTTTTGAGTAATTTATGCTGTCTTTAGTGATAAAGTGTGTTTCTTGAAGGCAACAGATGGAGGGGTCCATTTTTCTGATCCAACTTGCTATCCTGTGTCTTTTATAGGAGAGTTGACACCATTTACATTCAAAGTTATGACTGTGAGGTTTGCTTTTAACCCTGCCATGTTGAAGAGACTCTGGGGGTTGATATCTGAGCTGTTGTTGCTATCTCTTTGGTGTTACCTTGCTGGCTCCCTATTCCTTTTCTGGGGTCGGTTATTTGTTTCATCTGCATGGGATATCTCATGTAGTATCTTTTGAAGACTTGGCTTTGTGTTCAAGTAATTGTAGAGCTGGTTAGTCTTGTGGAATACTTTAATTTCTCCATCTATTATGATGAATAACTTTTCTGGGAAGAGTAGTCTAGGTTGGAGTCTGTTCTTCTTTAGGCTGAGAATCACTTTGTTCCAAGCTCTTCTGGCTTTTAAAGTGTCTATGGTGAAGTCTGAGGTGATTCTGATGGGTTTGCCTTTGTAGGTGATTAGTTTTCTTTCTCTCACTGCTCTAAGGACTCTCTTTACCCTCAATGTTTGGCATTGTAACTAAGATATGTCTTGGGGAGTTCCTCCTTTGGTCAAATTGGTTTGGGGTCCTCAGTATCTCTTTTAGATGTACAGGACTATCTCTTGCCAAGTATGGAAAGTTTTCTTGAATAATTCTGTTGAAAATATTTTCTATGCCCCTAGCTTGGTTTTCTTCTCCTTCTGGGATCCCCATGATCCTGAGATTAGGTCTTTTTATGGTATCCTACATTTCCCTTAAGTCTTGTTCACTTACTGTTTTGAATTTCACCAAAATTCTGATTTCTCCCAAATTCTCCTCTGTTCTGTCTTCCATGTCGAAGGTTCTGTTTTCCCAGTGATTAATCCTGTTGGTAAGAGACTTCTTCCTGAAAGTCATTATTATGTTTGCAAATGTCTTCAGTTAATTTTGAAAGCTGGTTTTTGAGACCTTCAGTTTGCGGGTTTGCCTTTAGGTTTGTTATATCTCTTCTGAGGTCCATTTGGCTCTCCTCTAGTACATTAAGCTTGGTGGCAAAGCTTATAAATTGACTTTTTACTTGTTCAAGTTGCTTGCCCATTTCTTGTATGGCTAATAAGAGGTTCTCCTTGGTATCTGTGCCAGTATGATCGGGGCTTAGTGTTGTGTCATCCTGGGCTTGCCTCTGCTCCCTCCCTTTAGTGGTATTGCTGTTGTCATTTGGCGTGGTTTCCTCAGTTGGTGTAGTATTCTTGTGCTGAGATCTGCCCATTTTGCTTCCACTAGAGGTGGTTTGTGGAATAATGCCTTTGAGATGTCTGCGGGGGTTGGCAGACGGAGTTGTGGGTGTTGGGGGACGGAGGGAGTGGGGAGCAGGTCCAACTAGGGCAACAGGTACTGGGGTGGGAAAGGCGGCCTTGGTCCTCCAGGTGGGAAAAGCAGTCTCAGGACCCCCAGTGGGAAAGGTGGCCTCAGGTCCCCCAGCCAGGAAAGGGAGCCTTGGTCCCCCAGGGGGGGAAAGGCATTGTCAGGACCCAGGGTGGGAAAGACAGCCTCAGGACCCTGGGGCTGGAAAGGCAGCCTCAGTTCCCTGGGGCACGGAAGGCAGCCTCAGGACTCTGGGGTGGAAAAGGCACCATCAGGACCTCCAGGCAGGAAAGGCAGCCTCAGGACCCACAGGCAGGAAAGTGAACCTCCAGACCCGGGTGGGAAACGCAGGCAACGCAACCTCTGGACCCGGGTGGGAGACGGAACTTCTGTACCTGATGGAGAAATGTAGCCTCTGGAACTGTGCGGGGGAGGGAACCTCTGGACCCAGGTGGGAAATGCAACCTCTGGACCTGGGCAGGGGAGGGAACCTCCAGACCCTAGTGGGAAATGCAGCTTCAGGTTCTCTGGACTTGGGAAAGCAGCTGCTAGGCTTCCACTGCCGGGGATAGAGTGGCGGCAGGGTTTGGGGGAGGGGTGGGCACGTGGGAAAGGGTGGTGAGTGGCAGGGGGTGGTGGGGGCACGGAGCTCAGCTGGCTCAGACCACTGGAGCAGGTCCTGCTGGCTGGGCTGAAGCACTCACGTCTTACCTCTATGTGGGTTCCAATTGGTAGAATCTGTTGCAAGGAAGTTTCAGGAGCTGGGAGCCTGCCCTCGGTTTGTGTCCATGGCCTGGATCACCACTGAAAACCCTAACCCTTGTTTCCCTGGACTAGAAGCCAAGTCTCCAATTTTTTTTTTTTTTTTTTTTTTTGGTTTTTCGAGGTAAGGTCTCACTCTAGCCCAGGCTGACCTGGAATTCACTATGTAGTCTCAGGGTGGCCTCAAACTCATGGCGATCATCCTACCTCTGCCTCCCGAGTGCTGGGATTAAAGGCGTGCACCACCACGCCTGGCTTTAAGTCTCCAATTTTTGAAGCCAACTGTCAATGATAAATGCTGAGAAGAACATGACAGTTCTTGGAGCTATAGACTGTTGGGTAAATACCAAGGTCCACACCACTGCAGGGATTTTCTTCCTCTGCTATAGTAAAGCTCAACATAAGAAGTTACACACAATATCTTTTATAATTTTCTATGCTGTTATTCAACTGGATATTGTTAGGGTCCTTTCTTTGCATTGTCTTTCCTATTTTTTTTTTTTGACCAATGACACACTATATGTATCTAGATACCACTATGTGGTGATTTCATTCACAATTGTAGTGAATTTTGAGATCAGGATAATCTACACATCTCATATTTTTGTCATCTCTTTACAGTACATTGAACCACATTTTGAGGTATTTAATGTGTTACTATTAACTATGTTTACCCAACATCAGGGTTTCTTTTTTTTTTCTGAAAGGATCATTGTGTCCATTGACCAAATTCTCCTTCTTTCCCTTCCTACTACTTTCTTCCCATTACTCTCTGTCACTTTCTTCCCTCCTTTTCCTAAGTGCTGCTCTCTGGGTTCAGGATTTGCAGTATGTAATGTTACAGCATTAAGTTTATTAGTAATTAAGCTTGGGAGAACATTCATTAGTTGTCATTGTTTTGTTGAGCTTAATGGTTTAGAAGCTACTGACACATATTCTCTTAGCTGGAGATTTAATTTCACAATCAGAATTTTTATATTGATATTTTATCAATGCACAGTGAGTTGTATAACAATGGCTTTCAAGAAAAAATGGAATGCATTATGATTTATCTTCACTAAAACTTCCCATCCCTTGCTTCACTGAATCTTTGGTATCTTTTATCATCTCACCTTAAAATTTCTCTTTGCTTTTACCAGCCATTTGGAAGCCATGAAACAAAGAGATAGTATACCTTCCAAGGAAAAAAAAATACAATTTTTAAAGGTACTAAAATACAAACCATAATAAATATTGGAGACTAAGAAACCTTTTAGGTTTTTAGGTTCTGTAATATCCTAAAAGAGCAGAGGTGATTAAACTCCCAGAATGAGTTGCTCAGGAATAGAATGCCTATTAATATCAATGTAATATCTTTGCCCTGAGAACACAATTTGCTTTTGAGTGGATGCTGGGGTTGTTTCCAGTTGAAAGTAAATAATGGTCCCTTTTTGAAAGCACTCATGTAATAAAGAAGAGTTCCTGCTATGGCAAACTGATATATCTTGCACACGTCCACACTTCTATGTCAGGTAAATAGAAATACAATTCTATTGCGGCACCAATACTTTTACCTCAGTAATTAAATCAAGCATTCATGCCTAAAAATAACCGATGAGTTGACTTTCCAAATTCTATATTTTTCTGAGAGGTGATTTTTCATAGCAGATAAATTTTGCTATATCTCTAAGGATATAAATTCCATCTTTTTTTTACAAACAGAACATGAATACATAAAGACAAGAGTTGATTATAAAGGTAGGATTGGGAGACAACTTAGTTGGTAACATAATTGACTTACCTTACTTGGTAACAAAATTCCAGAGATCTGTTTTTTGATCTCTCATAGTCACTTGTAAGCCAAGAACTTCATGGGCAACTGTTGTAGTCACCGACATGCTGCTGGGATAAATCTTCAAACCAGGCACAATTTGGGGGAGGAAAGTATTGAAACTACAGATTGAAGGGAAAGTCCCATAACAGTGAAAGAGGTTGGTCCTTTTTCACAGGTCCCATCAGAGAGAAAAACCCATCACCTACACCACACACACAGAATAGGGAACAGGTGGGGGTGGGGGGCAAAGCGAGAATTTCTTCCCCTTTATATAGGCTTAGGGTGGGGTCTTGCAACCCTATCCCAGACTTACTGGCTTCCTGAGTCTCTGGAATACCCATCCTGCACTTCCTACACAGGAAAGGATGTTTCCTTCCAGATTATTTGAGCTTCTTTACATCCTACCCCTTGCTGAGAGGCTGTCTTCCTATAAACATCCTCAGACACCCACCCAAGATAATTAAAAAGATACAAATTGACAACAAAACATAACCATCACAAGTCCACCCCTTGTCAACTTGACATCAAATCCTATCTCTTTACATCCCTGGGGCTTACTGGACATGTACTGTAGATGACTGATGATCTCCAGGTTCATTAAAAGATCATGTCTCAAAATATATGAGGAAGAGTAATGGTGGAAGACATCCTAAATGAACCTGTAGCCTCCACATGCATGCACACACATGTAAACCCCCTAAATTAGTGTTGCCAGAAACATGAACAGACTCACATATACCACATACATACATGCTCACATATACCATATACATGCTCATGCATAAACATTAAATGTACTAAGAAATTCTCAATAATAGATTTATAAAGCAAATAGAAATATTTAGGCAGTGCCTCCCAGTGATGTTTTGATGGATGTCTGATGCCTCAGTTTCAAGTCATTAATTAATAAGTGTACATCTATGCTTAGTCTATTGGCATCTGCAAAAGAAACACAATATTATTTTAAAGTGGAAACCTGTATTTTTTGGTATTAAGCTAAACAAGGTTTTGTTTGTTTGTTTTTTGCATAGCCCAACTATATTTACAATTATAGGCAATCAGTAAGTAAAGGATTAAGGGTACAGAACTATGGGCCTTTTTATCAAAACACTCATTTGCTTGTAGGTATCTATTGGGGATTTGTTGAACACACACTACCTGTGAAAGACAGGGTGAGGTCTGCAGTCTCAGAAATGAAAGGTACGGTGCCTTTCATCCACAGCGAGGTGGATATGGACCATGCAATGAACTGGACAAGAGAGGAAAACCCTGTGTATTCTAATCAGGACACTCTACAGGTAGAAAAGGGGGGCTTATCCCAGACCAGCATGGGAGCATGGCTTTGCATAATAACAATCAACTTTGTAGAAAAGAAGACAATATATTCAGGATCATTTAGCTTAGCACCTATGATTCCCTCATATTTTATATTGGGATATAAAAATCTCAGAGTAGTTAAGGGTGATTCAATCTATATCAGTTAAGAATCATTTCACAGACAATATATTATATGACTATATATATATATATATATATATATATAAATTATTAATAATACCCAATCTTTATTATAATAATTTAAACAAGTTATCTTTGTCAAATAATTAAATGATTAGAGATGATTTATATGAATCTTAATTATCTGATTATTTATGTGAATATGAATTTGTATTTGAGTATTTTTACATTTTATTGAAAAATCTAAACTACATTTTGACACTTGACCAAGGAATAACATTAAGGAAAAATGGTTTCTGGGTTTGTTGATTCATAATTAGATAAGCAACTAATTAGCATGTTGAATGAGATTTTGGACTTTTTAAAAAGACATTGTTCATTTTCACTGACTATTCTGGTTAAACACCACAGGAGCAGAAGGATACTGCCAGTGAAGGGTTGAGCTTTCTTTAGGTGTAGTCACCTTAACAGATATGTCCCCGAAAGGCTTACATCATCCAAACCTTCAGTCCCATGAGAATGGATTCATATGCTGCTCATAGTGATGATATGAAAGATATTAAAGACACATCCATGTACACAAATTCATATTCAACAGCCCACTTGCTAGGGACAAAATGCTCTGTTGTGTAGCATTTCCCAATTCTGCACTTCCCAATTCAACTACTTTCATGATGACAGATTTTCATCTACCCATGAGAGAGCACCACACATGATACAGAATTGAGAAAAAATGCACGAGGCTGATTTACCATAAGGCAACAGGACTCTATTTTAGTACATCAATGGGAATATCCAAAGGATCCTAGAAGCTTTACTCAAGGCAAAAGAAGCATCACTTTGAACTTGAGCAAAGTCACAGCCAGTCCCAATCTAAAGAAGCTCAACGTTATTGCTTTAAGAAAATTATCACAGTATGTTCCACTGAAATGTGAGGGAATCCCTACTTCTTTTCCAGGGATCAATGGAGATAGACAATTTCCATAGTAATTATGCAAAGATATTTAATTTTTATTTAATTTTTATCAGGTACCTAGCTTTAGTGATAGTCTAATGGCTCGAGACAGTGGCACCAACTGTATTCTTTGTATTCTTCAATGCTACTAAAATGAGGTAAATATATTATTACTATTCTTTATAATATAAGGTAATTACATGTTTTAGATTATCATTCAATTGGATTAAATAAGTAATAAGACAATGCCAATGCAATACAACGTTTAGAATGAAAATCAAGGTGTGAAACGTGGCACAAAAATCTCATTTAATACTGTCCTGGATAAAGCAATGAAACCTTCATTTTATAAAGGTCAACCTAAATGTAGATATCACTATTAGTATGCATGTTATGAAGAACAAAAACATTTCTGTTGCATCTCCAAACATAGCAAAGGAGATGGGGGAAAATGGCTTGCAATTGCTGTTCCACCTTATTTGAGGCACAGTGTCTCTGATCTCTTTCTGCTGTTCTTTTTGATTTATTTGCCAAGAGCTTTCATGAAATGCTCATGTCTCTGCGTCTTGTCTCCTTTATAAAGTGCTGGGATTACAGAAACTAGGCAGAGCTTTGGATTTTTACATAAAGTGTGGACTGAGCTCCAATTCTCAGGCACTAGAAGCAAGTATAGCTTGCTCTCCAACCATAGTAAATGTAAAACTTTTGCATATGGCAATGAAATGGGTCAACCTGTCGAAGAAAAACATAACTTTGTAATATGTTGTTTTTCTAGTGGCAAGTGTATGATATTACAAGATAATGTATGGATAAAAGAGACATGAAAAATGCAAGGTACCCTACAAAATTTTACTATAACAGAAGTAGATTATTGGATGTAATCAAATGCCACATGAAAACCAACAGATAAGAAATTCTTAAAAATCTCCTAAAATTTGACTTTCCTTTTCATCTTTATATCTGGTGAAGCTATGGTTTCTTCACATCTAAAATAACAAGCTAAATTTGAATTTGAAGTAAATAGACTATTAATTCCAACATTATTAGAATTTGAACATTTTAAACAATTATTTTATTCTTTCAATATTTTAAAAATAAAATATTATGGGTTTTATTTAAGTGTTGTTGATATGTAGTAGGTTTATTTTTATTTTCAATGAAATTAATAAATAAATTTTCAATGTTAGTTATCCACATAAACATATACAATTTTATATCATATATTTACAAGTGCTATGTACTTCTTGAATGTTTTAAAGTATAAATGTCAGAGACTAAAAGACAAAAATCATTGTAAACCATTGCTATAAGATAAAGCACACACAAGGGAAAACACACACTCACACACATATGCACACACACACATACACACACACACACAATGGAGATCATATTGGACGACCTCACACGTGATCCTAATAATTTAAAGGACTTCTTTGAGTTTCAGAAACATACAGTGCTAAAAATATGTGAACCTGAAATCAAATCTAGTTTCTAATATCTAAAGTACATCTAAGTTATTGCAACTTTCCAGTATCTTTCACTGTACATTCTGACTGTGCTATATTTACACTTATAACTAAATAACTCTATATTTTAGTTTTATTATATAAAAAATTTCCAAAGAAGTAGATAAGATTACTGTAAACTTATAGGCTTGATATAATGGTTAAATATGGAAAGTATTTATTTAACTCACAGTATTTGAACCATTGTGTTCTCATATTATGCAATATTGAGGAATTGTTCTTATTTACTTGCTTTTCTTGGTTATTGCTCTTGGCAATAATGACTCTCATGATATTCTTGCCATTAATCCTCTCTATATTATATGTAAATATGCCCAACACTAAAATCTTACACTATTTGATGACATTTGCTTATTGAGGAAGCAGATTTTTTTTTCTTTTGTGCAGGCAAAAGAGATAACAGCCAGAGGTGCAGATGATGATCTTCCACTGGACATGCAAGCAATCAATCCAAAAGCAGTTTTTAAATCCTGACGCCATTCCCCAGGAGTTCGTTGCTCTTCGCATAAAGTGATATACAATGACTTTAAAAGAGTAACTAACACATAACTAGATATTTATTTTATGTATAAGAAAGGGTCTAAGTGCTTTGGAAGGATAGTAGATATGGGATCACTGATTTACTTGGGATAAAATGAAAATAACTGAAGAACCTCTTTACAGATCTTTACCATGTAATTCTACAAAAGTCTGTCATGGCTTTCTACTTTACTGCATGCAAGAAATGATGATTTTTCTGTTTTATGCTAGTTCATATCATTCTCTCTACCTCCCTTTCTTTCTCTTCCCCCTTGCAAATAAACAAATTAAATATTTGTTTAAAGATTTAGTTAATAAAGCCTGCTTTCAGGAGTTTGCATTGTGAGGAGTAACATAACTTATTTCTGGAAATAAAGAAATTATGTTAAATTAAAATTTGAAGTAGCCATAAATTATTCATGAATTCACAGCCATGGATGTTTGCTTATGTTTCACCTATGGGTGCTTCATCATTGTAATTGTGGGGTGAGAATCTTTGATAGAGTCCATATGGACAGCAAATTCTTTAATATTTCATGCACTGTACTTTAGAGAAAATGTTTGGTGACCTTTGTCTTTAAGAGGTTATAAAAATATTTTTTTGTTTAGGGGACATGACTCAGTGATTAAAGAACTGATTTGCAAGGCCTGGAGTCCAGCCCAGGTTCAATTCCCAAGACCTGCATGAAGCCAGATGCAAAGTGAAATCTGTGATGCCGATAAACCAAAGACAATGGCATGCAGGACAAGAGAATCCAAAGTTCATGCCTCAACTAGCCTCATGTTCCTTCGCAGCGTGATGGTTAGCATGCAGCTGCACGAGACTCTCCCTCAAGGAATGTAGAGCTCAGACACCTTGAGGCTGTCTTCCACCCTCCACAACTTCCCCATGATGTACACCCTTCCTCCTAAACACACACACACACACACACACACACACACACACACACACACACTCTAAATATTTTCTTTCTTTAAACTAAGATTAATTCAGATGATGATGGTGTAGAGTAAGAAGAATAACATCATGAATGTATTAATAGTATATATTTATATAACATCTACTTTCTTTTTATGCACAGTACTATTTTCATGATAAAGTATTTAACTTTCATAACATATTTTGAAAGAAATTTAAAACATCATTGGGAATCTCTATCTATCTATCTATCTATCTATCTATCTATCTATCTATCTATCTATCATCTATCTATCCTATCTATCATCTATCAATCTACCTATCTACCTATCTCTCTATCATCTATCTAACTTCACTGATCATAATTGCTCCCACAATCCTTTTCTATCACCTGCTCCATACCCCTACACAGAAACCCTTTTCATTCCAACTAGTCCCTCTTTTACTTTTTAATATTGGGAACTGTAACATATGAACATACTGTAATTTGTCTTCCCATCAGGTTACCTTCTTGTATACTTTCTTCATTCCACTGAAGACCCTGCTCATTCAAGGTAGCCCTTCCACTGTTTTGTTGTTTATCTCGTTCCTTTTGTCATTCTTGATTTTCTATTTCAAAATGTTTATGAGTTCATGGCCTTGCAAGAGTATAATCACTAAGGGGTTGGGAATGCACCTGTTGCTTTGAAGCCTTCCAACTCTCTTGGTATTAAATTCTATTCACCCCCTCTTTCACAGTGTTCCCTGAGCCTTGGAAGGCCTGGTAGAAAAATTCCTTTAGTGCTGAGCTCTCAAAAACCACTTACTCTTTGTCTTGTGTGGTCTGATTCTCTTCAGTATCTACCATCATCACCATAGTCAAGGTTCTTTGCTGGGTAGTGAGAGCAGCACTCATATTTAAACCTGCACTTCCTTGTCAGTATTTTTGGGTTTGTGGGTGTGACAGAGACGACTCATCCAGTTAGGCACTCTTCTTTCTCTTCTTGTATTTTTGATTAGTCTTTGGTCTCCATGATATATACCACAGAAGTCTTTTATTTTATCTTCTTCCTTCACCCTCTATGACAACATGTTGGTGGGCTGAAAAGCATTGGTTTTTATACAATGCTAACATGCTCAGTATCTGAAATGTAGCATTTCAAAGCACTCCTCTCCATCCTTTGGCTTTTACATTTTTTTCTATGTCTTCTACCACGCACTCTGAGCCTTAGGAGATGTGAAATAAATATATTTAGTGCAGAACACTCAACTGCCACTTCTTTTTAACACTTTGCTGAGTTTTGTCTCTCCAGTAGTCACCATTTGAAAGGAAAATCTTCTCTAGCCCAAAGTGAGAACAACATTGATATAAGGGCACAAACATAAATATTTTGAGGGAAATTTCTTCTGATAAATATCACATAGAATCAATAACCATATAGTAATTCCAAAAAACTTCATTACTAACATAATCATAAATTCATTCCTTTATAGTTATTTCAAAGGCAATGTAATAGAAGCTTAGGGACTCGAGCATACTTCTTCTTATACAGCATGGATCTTGACATCCCACCATCCTACCATGATTTGCTTATTATTATGAGAATATTTATTTTATTCATGTTTAGGTATTGTATTGCAGAATAGGTAAAATCCCTTTCTTTTCTATGCTAATCAGCCTGTTTCTATACTCATGATCATATCATAGGCTTCATAATATACAATATTATTTTTGCCAAGTATATGTGAAACAAGGTCTTCTAAGATGAATGTCTCCCTACAGCAGTCTAATATAAATACAAGTGGCCAAATCTGAACAATAAGATTTCTTATTAAATATACCACCTCCTGTGCTGAGGATGGCCCAGCTCTAGAGCTATATGTAAGGCTGGTTAGGATTGGTCACCAGAAGAAGCTCAGTAAAAGATAGTTTGCCTAAAACCCTAAGTCTTTCTTTTAATGATAAAACACTTAATTTTCAAAGATCCATTTCTAATTCATTTTTGTGTTTTGATTTGTAGCCTTGGAAATAAATGAAAATTAGTGTGATATTTACAATAGTTGCACGTGAAAGTCAATGAGCACTAGTAATGAATAATTTATGAATTGCCCATAAATGTGTATATATGCTAATCTGTACAAAATGTTCCTAGAGCTTTATATTTGTCTTGACATGCATTCATTGGACTCCAAAATATGAAGATTATTACTTTGATAAACATTAGTAAAAATTAATGGAATTTACAAAAGTTAAATAAAATTCTCCCTATTACATTTATGTATTAAATATAGAAGTCTTTCCATATTTTATGGACTTTTCAATCTTATTGCATATTTTAATGTTTACATGGTATTAACTTTTCATAATTTTTTTCATATTTTATTAGTTGTATTTTTATTATTTTATGTTTGTTATTTATTTTTCACATTTTATCATTTATTTTCATTTACACTTGTCTGAACTTGAGCTCCTACAGAAGGTACCATGGACAGGGCCTCTTGAAAACAACAGAATCTATTTTGCATAGTTCTTGAGGCTAGAAGTCCTTCTTAAAAGTATTCAGCTTGGTCCACCTCTGGAGAAGCTCTTCTTCCAATTTGTAGATCACTGGCTTCTCTTTATATCTCCACAGAACAGGAAATAGGCTTGTCAGCTGTGTTTTTTTTCAAGTAAAAGTATATGCTTGTTTATTCTCATTATATAATTACCTTCCAAAGGCCCACATTCAAATACCAATACTTTAAATAATGTTTTCAACAAATGAATTTTAGGACATACAAACATCAGTCCTTTGTGATGTTTTGTGATAGAAAAATCAATTTGTGTTTAGTTAATGATATTGTGTTTTATTGATTTTTTTAGTTTACTTTGAAGAAATAAGTTGTGTGGTGGACATGTACATAGCATCACTATCAACATCATCATCCCATATTGTGTTATTTTAAAGCCAACTAAAACATAACATCCCATTCATTAATATTTTAATGACATATAAAATTGTTTTGACATTTTTATAACATCTAAGTTATATTAATATAGTTATAAAATATCATGAAATATCCAGTCAGTTGATGTTATAACTCATGTTTTCATTATTCTATACTTTTGAAATAGAATTTCAGTACATTGCATATCACACACAGGTTGATGTACCTTGTATAGCAATTTAATTTGTTTTTCTCTTTCACTTGCTCTTTTTGATGGCTGTGCTTCAAAAGAATAGAACTGGCTCCTTTATGTAGATTTAAATAAACATATCAATACTTCACCTCAGTCACTTGATAGTCATAATACCCTCTTATCACAAGTATTTATGTACCTAATAGTAGTATACTATTGTTTTTACTTAGCCTTATAATAGGTACATAACATGGGTTTTGAACCTCAAAATTATTTGATTATGTTGTTTCTAAATTTAAACCAAATGTATATAGTGGACTCAACACAATTTGTCTCTTATTTAAAAGATCAGGCTGCAAAGACACAGGAAAAGAGAGAATAAATGTAATTTTTTCTTTATATCATAGTCTTGAGATTCACAATAAAATACATTCATCAGTTGACAGGAGTCACTTCCATCTTGGTTACTTGAATACACAAAAAATACAGAAGAAAATACCTAACTTGAATCCAGTAATAACTCAATAATTTTATCACAATGAAACTATTTATCTGGAAGTTAGTGAGGATGAAAATATAAACATAAAAAGACAAATGGATAATTGTGAAACAATTTATCTCAGAAAATAAGGGTAATGTAATGATTAGCCTTAATAAAAATGGAGCAACCATTATGCAATGACATTGCAATAGATGTGACATTTGTTTTACTTCTATTAGTGAAACAGGCACACAAAACTGACATCCATAAAAAAGAGATGATTGAAGAAATACCCTTCAGGTGATGATAAAATATATGGAAAAATATTAAATGTTTGTGGAATGGGGCATTTCTTTTTATTATCTAATCTGAGTTCCTGGGACAGATTAAGTACAGGTCTAATACAATCCATATACATGATATTAATATATAATTAATTATCTAAATAACATATAATCAACCTTATATAAAAGGAAATATTTCACAAAATGCAATCCATATAGCAATGAATAAGGGTGGAATTCTCTTATATAGGTGTAAAAATCTAGTCATTGAAGCTAAAAAAAATTTTGATGGGCCATGGAGAGAGAGATGTGGGATTTGCCAAAGTGGAAACCATAACAATTAGGAAACTAGATAAATCATTCAAAACTTGGGTATAGGAAACCAAAAGATACAAAAAGAATCAGATAAATTTCAGGAAGAAACTACTATAACTCATGTAAGCTTCCTTTGATATTTTTTCCTCTATACCACAGAGTAGATCACTTCCAGAACATAGAGTATTTGCTGGATATGCTGATTTCAACAGGCCTTTAGGAGAGGTGGGTGGGTGGCTGGCCTTAACTGCCATCTGCTGTTGTTTGCTTGGTTCTGGCCCTCTACTTTCTTGGCTCTTTCCTTGTGGTTCACAAGCTGACTAATTCCAAGTCAACACCAAGTGTTGTTTGAAATAAAAAAAATATTATAATGAGTTTTGACACAATGCATTGGTTTTCAGATCATCCAATTTAGAACACACACACGTGTGTGTATTAGTTTTTGTATTTTAAACAAAATTGCACTTGTTATTCTACATATGAAATATCTATTTAGATTTATAATGTAGTTAATATCAATGTAATTTATTCCTTTTTACATTTCAATCTTATACTTAGTAACAGCTTCTTTGTCTATCCAAGAAAACCCTGGTATTACCTTTTATATAAATCTCTTAGTTTCAAAGCCCTTCCATTGTTTTTAGGAATACAATGTTTAATTAAAATTGTTTTCTGAAGGGTTTACGATTTCGGACAGAAAATCATTTGCATCAAATGTTGTAATATATTCCTCCATGTTTACAGTTTCCACATGTGAATACTTGGTAAGAAAGATACCATTTTACTAGATCTCTCAATTGCATAGCATGTCAAGTGTAAAAATATCATTTTATCATGGAAAGGTGTTCATGTTATGCCTCAAATTAAAACACCTTTTCAAACACAATCTCCATCTTACAAATATGCATAACACAATTTCAAGGAGATCAAGCCATGTGACTAAGACCCAACAAAAGGTTTAAGTATAAATGCCCATGTCATATACAATTTCATTGACTAAATCAACAGTTTACTCAAGTTACACATACTGACAGCACTAGATAAGGGTGCATGATTCCTCTACTTACAGTATAACAGCTGAGGAAATGGTCATCTATACTTTCACTAAGCCATTATGGAAATGATTTCTATGTATGTGCATTGAGCCTCAAGCCTAGGTGTTAAGAATATGAGGAAAAACACTCTATCATCCAAATATACCCTAACTTCATTCAGCAAACTTCTAAACTCTTTGAGTAAGTTCTAATCTCACCCTTTATAGAATTTATAGTCCTGTATACATAACATAGACCTAGAAAATAAAACTTATTATACCGAATTTAGTCCCATATATAAGTATTTGATGGTTAGAACCCTTTGCCCACTTGCCACCTAAAGGTTATCTCAAAAGTATATCACAATGAACATAGTCAGTATAAATTCATTTTTTGTACATCCTTCTGGGTATGTTAAGTTTCTACATGTCCTAGCTCAAGAAGGCAATTTAATTTCATGTTTTGTAGACAATTTTTCAAGTAAGAAACCAAAGTTTCTCCCTTGACCTTTTTTTTAATTCCTGCAATCTAAGACCTGCTTTTTCTTAAACAAACATCTAAAATATTTCTTTCATACACACATCACATATTTCCTAGCAAAATCATAACTACCAAATTGTATTGCCATTTACTTCTTGAATTATTACAGTGCATAGCTAATATTTTTATCTTCCATTTCTCATATCCCCAAAATAAAGAAAACACTTTGAAATGCAAATATGATTTTCACAATACCATTCTAAAGAATTTTCACTAGTTTCCGATGTATATCATTAGGAAAATAAAGCCATAGCCAAGTACTCTGTATGATCTGGCTGTGCCTTCTGCTTTCTCTCTTCTTTTGCCCCCACTGCTTCTTTTATATTGGTTTTCTTTTGGTCTCATAGATTCTCATTTTTTTTAACCCTGAATCATTATACATATTTTATCTCCCAGCTAGAAATCTTCCCAAGTCACAGGTACATCAAATTGGCTATAGATCAACACTCTAGAATTTGTTATTGCAACTAATTAGAATGTTATGTTCTTTTGCAACCTTGCAAAAATCTACCTGAAATAGAATAATAATCGAAGTCAATGCCATAATCACTTCATTTGAACTTTATTCTTTTCATTCATAGAGCCTATAATAAATTTATTCATTTCATTTATATAAACCTATAATAAATTAGTGACTGTTTAAAGTGGATAATTCTGTAAGCCTTATCCCTTACTCTTCCAGGTAAGTGTCAGGGATAGGAATATTTTAATCCGCTGTGCTGTTGTAATCTTCATGTGCACCTTTGAAGAAAATAAAATGTTGATTTCAAGGACAGTACAATTTTTTTGTCTCTTAGCTAATTCAGGCTACCAACTAGATATCATTGACTAGCAACTTGTACAATGATACACCAAATAGCTTCAGCAAAATCCTAAAAGCAGAAATGCTGTCACTTTCATTATAAAATCCAAGAAATCTATATTGCATCCTAAATTACCCCATTTTATAGTCAATATATATCTTTTTTAGAAACCTTAAGTTATGGATTATTTAAAGAAGTATTATCTTAAGTATTTAGAGTTATACTATATATTAATTTTCCCAAACCAATTGATTTTTTTTGTTATAGAAACAACTGTGTTTTCCCTGAATCCATATATGTAAAATAATGTATTAGTCTCATAGCACATTTGAATGAAAGTCAGATTTGTTCAGAGCCTCAGCATATTTGCATTTTCAAATGAATGTGATAAATTATATAGAAACATGTAAGCATACAAATATATACCATATTAAAATATATAATATATACCTTAGTTGGTACAACTTAAAATTAAGCTTTTAATCTTTAGTGAGAAGGGAGTCTAGCTACATTATATCTACTATATAATTCTTCTGGACTCTTGTTAAGACAAAGCCAAACTAATGCATTTCTGTCTGTAAGTGGAATCCATTGCAAACCTCTCATTTAAAAATAAGACAGGGAAAAATGGAAAATAAACAAAAATCATTGATATATTGTAATGCTAAAGAACTTCCTGCTAAGAAAGCCAAGGATTGATCTACATTAAAAATGTGATTTACTCCAGAAAGAGAATAGTTAAGCATTAGTCAATAACTAAGACATTTTAATAGTATCTTTCTAGTAGCTTAAAGTGCACTAAAAGGCTAAAATCTGGACCTGGGAAAAGATTCATTAATTAAACAAAAATTCTTTTACCGCACACTGGGAAACTGCAAAATGTTTCTGAATGTGGGTACCAGAATTAATTGATACAGACTTACATTTTGAGTTGATATGGGTCCTAGAATATGGAGAGGTTAGCCATTTGATAAGCTAAGCTGAGAGAATTCAGTTTACATCACTATTTATATTATGCAATGAGTTGATGGAGTTTAACATGTTTACATGACATGTGTGTTTAGCATAGCATGTGTATTAGGTAAGCCTGTGGATAATATCATGAAATTTTTTAATGCTCATTGTCCTCAATATGTTTTCACCAGGACAAGGAAAACAAAAGAAAGACAGGTGGGACAATGTAGTGGGTAGGTAAACACACATACTATTTGATAATCTCATGTATCTAGAATCTATTTTCAGGAAGAATAAACTAATCTGCTCTCTGAAAGAATTCTGCAAGACAGAAGCTTGGTGAGTGAAAGGAAAGGTCATGTGTGTTGTTTCTAGGAATTTACCATTATTCTAGGCTTTAAGCATGGTAAACTTGAGATGGATGGAAGAAGCAGGATTCTTTTGGAGGAAACCCTTCTAAGAAAAATAAGGAAAAATATAAGGCATTTAGGAAAACATCCCAAATTCCTAGATTCCTGCAAGCCAAAGTGGCTGAAATTATACCAGCATCCAATTTCCATATAATAAGTGAAAATAGTGCAAATAAAATTAATAATGTACAATGAAATGTTTAGCTATATAAATTAAATTTTATATTTCTATGAATTTTTAATGTGATATTATTGATTCATAGGAAGATAAAATAGCTAGTTCAACAAAACCAAAATCTTAAAGCATCAATGAGCTGGGCTTCTTTTGATATAGAGTTCCATAATTAATTGTAGCTAACATCTATTACACCCTAAAACTGTGGCTGACTCATGGTCTTAAGTAAATTTAAGAACTAGTCCACATAGTATACTAATTAAAAACTAGACATCAACAATGCAGAATAGGAGATGTCCATTATCCTACTTCAGAGTAATATTAATTAAATGGGTCAATATGCATAAGTGCTTAGAAGAACCCTGGGGAAATGTCCAGGAGATGATGACTAATATCAGTCCTCTTTTGTAGTTATGAAAACTGAGGTACAAAGTGCTTATCAGGCTGAATTTCACAGGTCAAAACATGAAGACACGAAGAGTTTGATTTTAAGGCAGTTTGCTATATTTCTAGGGTTTGTGATTTTCATTGTTGTAGTAGAACAAACTGTAAGAATCAAATTTAAGCCATTCCTTCCTACTACATGCCCCACCTTCTCTCTCTACACACAAACAATTTTCATATTAGTATATAAAATATCAGTCGCTTAACATTAATGATTGAATACGGGAATATGAAGATACAGTAAATAAGTTCATAATAATTATCAGACAGAAAAATAAGTGTTATAAATGTTTATAGGAGACATAGGAAACAATATTTTACTGGGTACTACATGAGTGTACATAAAACACACCACTTTGCTAAAAATGACAAAAAAAATCTTCATACAGAAAATTAAGCTTGTAATTTTGAAAGATAGTCAAACAAACTGAAAAGAGGCATTAGCAGATATTTGGTAAATAATAATAGTGATAACTAATATTTTGGGTCAATATTATTTATGTGAAATTATATAGCTAATGTGAAATACTACATACTGTGGTTTTCAGACATTTATCCTGGAGATCAATAACAATACCTGGTCTAAATAGCCTATAAGGTCATTTAAATTACAAAAATTATAGGAAAACTCATTTTGGAAATTTGGAATTTTCTAGACTGTTTTATTTCCTACTTTACCCAAAAAAAAAAAAAAAATTCCCGGATATATTTTCCTTTTCTCATGGGACTATGGTTTCACAAACTAGTATAAGATGATAGAGTTTGTTATGCACAAGATTCAAATGTCCTACTCTAGGTGATATTTCTTTTTTTTTAAATATTTTCTTTATTCATTTTCAAGCAGAGAGAAAAAGAGAGAGAGGAGAGAGAGAGGGCACACACAAAGGCCACCACCTTGTGGGTCTGGCTTATGTGGGTCCTGGGGAATTGAACCCAGGGCCTTAGGCACTGGAGGCAAGTGCTTTAACCACTGAGCAATCTCTCCAGCCCCTGTAGGTAATATGTCTTAAGGCACACTCTTCTTAGGAACTCCTCTGTGAAATAGTAGTTTAGAGACTTAGTTTACTCTGATAAAGGACCAATGTGAGAGTTAGCATGTGAAACATTCAACTTAATTTTGGGTTAGGAATGCATTTTCGTTTTATACATATGGAAGAGAAGGCCTGTGAAGTGACATCTACCTCAACTCATGATCCATGCCTCTGTAGTCCCTGAATTACTTTGACACATTTGCATGGCTTCTAAGGTTTTCCAGCTACAATTTATTCTTCCAGTCAGCAAGTGTTAACTGAACATCTTCTATGCTCCTAAAAGATTTCATATCTTCAGTGAATTTAGCTTGAGATTGTTGAATAAGAAAGTGAAACATGATAGCAAACAATAATTAGGAAGTTAATACATAAATGAATACATGTAGATACATCATATAGTGCAAGAGTTTTAAGAAATGTGGCCATAGTAGCCTGGTAAGTACACAATGGTTTTGAGCTAAGAATAACATAGAAGTGATGGGAAAATAGTTCTGAGTAAGCCTGCACTACATCACACAGGACCTTGTAGGTAATGAAAACAAAATAATTTTCTCTCCTAAAAAGAGAGCAGTATTGTAGATAAATGCTGTCATCTGATTTATATTTTAATACATTACATTGGCTACTGTGAAGATAGACATTGAAGTGGCAGGAAGTAAAATAGTTTCTAGATAATTTTTCATTCTGGCAAAAAAAGAGTGATTCATACTAAGATAATAACAATGACAATCATTCTTTGTAGCTTTAGATGTTTTCATGTTTTTTTTAACTTTTTAAAATTTTAAGTGTAGATAAATTGGGCACTTTCCAGCTCTGACGAAGTCATTGCATGCAAACCTGTTGCTACCTTCTAGTTTAGTGGCTAAGCATAGAGGGACTTATGTGTGCCCTAGACAGCCTTGTTCAGTCAGCTCTCCCCAACATCATTAACCACACTCCAAGACAGGGAAGACTGGTTTCTCTCTCCCTGTCCCCCAAAGAGGTTCCTCTGCATTTCCATATCCTTTCCTGTCCTAATTTCCGTGGCATTTACTTTTAAACTCTGACAGATTTCAGAGATGGAAAGAAAGATGAGAGCTGCATGGTGTGAGGATGAAAATAAAACGAAGTAGACAAAAAAAAAACAGAAGAGTCACATCAAAGTAGAGACAGCATGGTGGAGACGCCTATGAAGCATTCCTACTGCTTTTTGTTTGCTTTGATTCAAATACATCTTTCTTTCATTATTTTCAGCTGTCCAGGACAAAGAAGCACAAGCCATACAACCAGATATCAAAAGATGCCATGTGTGACCATGAAGCCAATGACTCAGAACACAGGTCCATGGACCTCAAATGACAGGAGACAGAGCCTGGACACAGGACTGGAGGAGCTGGAGTGCCTGACAAGTTCACTTCCCACGTGGCTTGTGTCCCGGATGATATATACCTGTAAGGTCATTAACCAGTGATACCGTCTTGCTGAATCAAACTCATCTATAATGAGTCAGAATGTTTGTTTATTCATCAGATTTTCTATTCCAAAGGAAGGTGTAGGTTCAGTTACTAGGGCACAGGTGCAAAGAGAGGAAGTGGTACTACTAGCTGGGGAAGGGCACATCTGGATGAGCAAAATGTAAATCTAACCAGCTGAATAGCTATATTAAGGAAATCCAGGCTAAACTAGTTTGGAAGTAACCACTGTGTGGGTAGAATGGGTATTGTGTCTTAAAAACAGAACTGGGAATAAGCTTGTATTGGAATTTACATAGGAACAACTATGCAGAGCTATCAATTTAGAAGGTTGAATGCAAGCAAGTTATGCTATTCATGTTTGTGTGAAGCTGTCTCACTTCTTGATAAATGATAGATTGCTTTTGGAAAATAATACACACTGATAAAGGGTCCTGGTAGAGAGGAAAATTCATTTGTTTTATTCTTTAAAAATATTATTTATTTAATTTTGTTTATTTAGGAGGAGAGTGAAGGTGAAAACATGTCAGGGCCTCTTGCAGCTGCAAACAAATTCCAGATGCCTGTACCACTTTGTGCATGTGATTTTATGTGGGAACTGGGGAATCAAACCTGGGTGGTCAGGATTTGTAAGTGAATACCTTTAAACTCTGAGCTATATCCCAGACCAATATGTCTTGTTTTATACATTTTGTATACTAATTTCATTGTTTGCTAAAGATGTTTTTTATGACTGATGCTTGGAACCTCCTGTACAATATGAATGTCACATATTTTTAATATGTATTTATTGTCCATAATGAGTTACATTATTTACGCAGAACATCTGAATACAGAGGTTGTTTCTAATATTCTGCTGTTTTAAACAATGCTTTTTAGATATAGCGAGTGGTAGCTTTGTCTGAGTAATGAACTTTTTGCCATAAGTCTTGTATAAAACCATTGTGATGGACTCATCATCCTGTAATTATTTTTATTTTCTATATTTTTCTAAGATTTTACTTTATCACAAATGTTCAGCACAATAATAACACACATAAAAGCATAAAGAAAAACAGTGAATAATAATCAAAAGCCTTTTGTTCTAGAACATAAGTACATTTTCCTTCTTGCTACATTTGGTTTTCTATGTAGTTAAAGAATGGTCAGTTTTATTTTTACTTTGCCTTTGGTTTCTGGTTTGTGCATGTATATATGCATGTTAATATTCTGCCATCTTGCTGAACATCTTGGCATGGATACTCTAGATTTCCTCAACAATATTCAAACATTTGTTAATTCTACATTTGTTCCTTTTAAAAAAATACCACAAATTTCAGGCTTTTTGCAACTTCATTATTTCTAAGTTCTGTATGGTTAGTTCCTCAAGTCTAGATCTTATAGGTTGAAATGAGAACCATGATAGGGGAACATTCATGATTGAAGGCTCTATCAAAAAAAGCCCCTTGTGATATTTTTCAGATGGTTGGGTATGCTCCTAAAACTGTGATTATGAATTAGTTCTGCAGGACATTGCTGATTGCAGAGAGGATGCCATCTTTGGTTTCCCGAAAATTCTACTAGCTCTGAGGTATATCCCCAATGTCTCTGATCAAGCCATGCCAGGTCAAATTCCTGTCACTCATAAAATTTCTGACTTCAATTTTTGCCACTTTGGCTTTATCCTCTGTTGCATGTCTTCTACATACCCTGGACCAAGTCCTCAGATTTTAAAGTTCAGGTGTTTAGGTTGGGTCAACCAATATAATACAAGATGACTTCTTCATCTTAAAGTCATTAATATGATTTCAATATTTAAAATGTTTTTTTTCTGTATAAGGTATCATACTCTTGGGCATGTGAATATGTTTGGGAGTCATTATTCACACTACCACAAAAGATATTATCCTTAACTACTTCATTTTATTATATCATTATGAATAGTTTTGAAGAATGAATGATATAGTGTGTGTGTTTTAATGTTTAGTTTGCAATTATGAATGATATCTTATTACTTAGAACTGTTGATGCAGTCTTTTCAATCAAGTTTAAGAAATAAGATCCCTGGATCAAGGGAAGAATCATGGACCCATACAGCTTATTACCATACTTATTTACAATTGGTTTACAGCAGTTGATATAACTCAGCTCTGAAAGCCACACACTTTCATAACTGCCTCATAGACATCAAGTGTAAACATTAGAGATGCATACTTTGCATCTGGAATTGCTATAGCAGATAAATATTTGTCATGTATAATATAACAATTCCTATGTGCTCCTATGTGAACTGTCTCTATTATTTTCCTATGTAAAATTTGGCATATATATGTGTTATTTAAGAGGCTTAGAATTATAGGAATTATCTATCATACATAGAGAAAACACTTTTCTTATATAAGTTGTTACTTCATCTATTTTAGCTCAGTGTTTTCAATGTTTTATCTTCTTGCTTTCTCTTTAGATATCCTGGGTTGTTCTGAAACTCACCTCATAGCCCAGTAGCCGAAACTGGCCACAAATATTTCCTGCTGTAGTTTTCCATGAGCTGGAATTATTAGCATGTACCATTATGCCCACCTCTTTTATCTTTCCAACTATTTCAATTTATCATTTTCCTTTGATATTGTTCTTTTTATCCAAATGTATAAGTCACTATTTCCTCACGCATTTCCTCAAGATGTTCTATTTACCTCAGTATAGCATAGATACCATATTTGAATCTAGGTTTCGAGGGCTGATTCCTGAGCTTGGCATTGATCAGCAGAGGGCAGCATTTTGTGTTTGTTCTGCCCTCTGGATGCACAGCTCAACCACAGAACACCAAGTGTTCGGAAATCCCACTAGGCACATGAAGTCCACTAGGAAAACATGTGTGTTACTGTGGTCACAAAGGATGACTTTTCTCCTGGCAGAGATCCTGGAAGATTATTAAATCTTGGAAATGTAATGAACATTCTTGAAATCAATATTTGTAAAAACAACACAAAGATTACTTTATTAGAAAAAAAATAAGTTAGATCAGGGTAGCAGTGACAGAAGGCATTATGCTAACTTCAGTATGATTGAATATGACTAAATGACTAAGTCAATAAGACTTGAATTTGCTTCAGACAAGTAAACAATTTGGAGCATTAATTGTGGTTAAAGCTGCCATTTTATATGACTTTGTGTTTTAAAAAAATAGTCTGCCCTGTGGTATTAATTGCCTTCATGGTAATTTATTTATCATCTTCATAGTTTTTTATGGGCCTTTTATGTTGTCATCGACAAACTCAAAATAGTCAACTGTTTTCTGATATATTTTCCAGGCAGAATTGGCATTTATCACCTGTGGTCTCAGCTTTTTTTTTTTCCTGCCTACTCTTTACTCCAAGTCTCCTATGACTTGCCTTTGTGTTTTTCACTCTATTTAATATTGTAAATAATAGAACATGCATTTGTTAACGACATATGTGGATGGTACTGTCTATAATCTTGCTCAAATATTTGGGAAGGTGCCAAGGAGAGCAGCCAGCAGCACCTGATGAGGTTTTCCTGGAAAGTGAACAGCTGAACTGGATGGATGGAATTGGAACTCTAAAGACCAGTCACTGGTGATTATGGGACTTAGAGTTATAGAGTTTGATGCTTCCTGGTTTGTTTTAAATCCTATATTGGTTCAATCTGTTTTTGCCATGCCCAATGCTATCTTTTGCAGTGTGAATGTTCTGGGTCATTATGGGTTTGCTTTTTGGTATTATGGCTTGGTTGAAAGTAAAACCATGGGGACTTTTGGAGTTGAGCTTAATGCATTTTATTTTATATCATGTATGTTTATTAGTTTGTGGGGGCCAAAGAACTGTGATTATTTGATTCAGATATCCCCCCCAAATGAATGTGATCTGAATGCTTGATCTCTAGCTCATGGTAGTTTAGGTTAGAACCTTGTTTTAGGTGTGTTGTTGAGGGTGGGCTTATGCGTGTTATAAACCAGCTTCCCCTTGCCAGTGTTTGGCACACCTTCCTGCCACTATTTGCAGTGCTGTGGTGGAAGTGATGTCCACCCTCTGCTCATGCTGTCATTTCCACTGCCGCCATGAAGCTTCTCCACCTGTCCATAATCCAACATAAACCCATTCCTCCACAAGCAGCTTTGGTCAGGTTCTTTTTTCATGCTGTAACAAGAAAGCTGAGTCCAACAGAAGAGGAGTTAAGGAGAAATGTCTCACTCTGAAGTTTAGGCTAGTCTCAAACTTGAGATCCTACCATCCTCTCCCTACCAAATGCTGGGACTACAGCTCTGTACCACTATTTGTGCATTCTATTCTTGATAATTTGTCTGACATTTCTTGTATTTCATACACACATATATTTATATGGATTTTGTCTTATTTCAATAAACATATTCATTAGAAATTGGAAATTTTGTGAAATTTAATCTAATGGTCTTATAAAATTGTTAATTTAAATAAAACAGTGGAGCACTGGGGATAGATCTCCATGGCAGGACACTTGCTGTTTCTGGATATTTTATCCCTGAGGACATTTCAACAAGGTCTATGAACCCCAGATAGGGCACAGGTACAGATTAATCTATGATTTCACTAAAACCAGTTTGGTGAACCAGTGGGTTTTTGCAGGGAGATACTTACCTAGCAGGGTGAGGGTTGCTTACAGGAGCATGAATGATGCAAAGGCAGCTGCATCATTGAAAAGCCCACGCCAGCACAGATGACAGTTCATGGTAGCCTGCATCATAGAAGCACACTCTGTGAGGAGGCAGTGCACACAACCTGCAGGCAGTTCACTCTTCAGAGACTCTCTCCCTAAGCAGTTGTTTTAACTGTATATAACTTCTAGCTGGGGTCTTGAAACCATTTTCCCTGACTTATTGACTTCCTGAGTCTCCTCAGCTTCCTTCCTCCCAACCAGGAGGAAATGTTACAATTACTATCCAACATTGATCAAAGTCTGCCTATCCTAAAAGTTTGGAGAGTGGCCCTGTGACCTTGGGTTTGATTGCCTGGATCTCCAGAGCCTCCCTTGAGGAAGGAATATGTCAATCTTGAGGATATAATATGATAAACTATACTTGCTCTAGGTTCAATCCTCTGAATCCCCCAAATAAATAAACAAACAAACTAATAAATATAGTCATTGTATCTCCATTCCTAGTTTCTATCTATATCCAGACCTTAGGACTGGAGAGGTTAGAAGCAAAGAAAGAAATAAGAACTTTGTATGCTATCAGTTTTGAATTGCTAAATTTAATTGAAAAAAAAAGTTCTAAAACTAAGTTTAAATAAAAAAGAAGTAATAGTGTCCTGAAATTTCTCAAGATAACCCAAGTGAGCAGACATTTATAATCTTCTAAAAAGGCCATGGTGTTGACAAAGGCTCTGATAATTGGTGAATGTTCAAGTGAAAATGAGAAAATTACAGTCTCTTGAAGCCCCTGTATAAGGTAAATATTCCTCCTGTGGCTGACAGGACTGAACTATTTCAAGAGTAAACAGAAAGTACTGGCACTTAATTAACTGAATATTTGCCGAATACTTCCCATGAATCGAGGACTATACAGAATATATGGGCTACAATGATAAAGAAAACTTTGCTCATGAAGCCATAGTGCTTAAGTAATATTTTATTCAAAAATTCTCTTCCAGTATTTCCAGCAAGCAGGATACTGAGACACAGCAGGATTGTGAATTCAAGGTCAGTCTTGGTACCATAGAGAGGTCCTGTCTCAAAGAAATATTAAAGTTCTTTCAAAAATGGAGCACTGAACTCAATAGGGTATTCACAGAGGAGGAAACAATGGCCCATTCTCATTTAAGAAAATGGCATATAAAGAAATCTAAAACAATAATGAATTGATACCATAAAAACCTTATTTTCTTGCAGTAAGCGCTTGAGGAAGCTGTGGGAATCACCTGGTGAGGGGGCCCTGAGTAGGGTGAGAAGAAGCCTAACCCCAAGACAATTGCTCTGGCCTATAACTTCCTGTCCCAACAATTGGTCACTTTCCACATAGAGCTCTTGATTAAAGAGATCCTCAGGTCCACCCAAAAAGAGAGGCTTATGTCAAAGCTCTTGAATAACAGCCCTAGGAAAAATGTAAGACCCTATTGCTGAAGATACCACAGACTGTCATCAGATAAAACCAAGAGACCCTGCTGATCCAGAAAGGTAACCAGCCCCTAGATGGTAGCTTGTGTAGTGCTGAAAGGTGTTATATGAGCTGCCAGGGGAAACTGGCCAATGATGTGCAGAAGAAGCAGAGGTCACTGATATATGCCAACCAATGTAATGAGAATGCTGATAATATTACTTACTATGTGGCAGAGACCAGAGACCAGCAAGGCAAGAAGTGCTCATCTGTGCAATAGTGGTGCTAAACCTAATGGGTAATCAATGGCTTGCTGATTGGCTAAGAGATCTGCTCAGTGACAAGAAACTCATATCTGGAACTGTGATCCATGGCAAATTCTTTTGGAGAACAAGAACCTGGGCTTCAAAGGGAAACTCCCACTAACCAGAGATCTACAGAGAAGCTACACCCATTCTATGTCGACAAATTAACATTGCTCATTCCATTTAACCTACACTGATCTCACTTTCCTTTGGAGATTGTTTCCATTTTTCAGAAGGCAGGGAGAACCATGGACAGCCCAATTCCAACAACAAGACATGGATGGTGGCTGACACCCACCCAGGCAGGAGATTAACCACTTCTAATTTATGATATAGGGCCCAAAGAAACCCTTGAGGAAGTGGTGAGATGAGCAAGAGACCTACCTCCACAGCAAATCAGATAACCTATGAAAGGGTAATGGAGAAAGATACATAGGATACCCAACACAGTCCAAAGCAGAAATTCAGACTCAACACTTCAACAGTAAAGCAGACTTAAAACTCTCCCACCATGACTCAGGGAACTTAGCAGAAGAGGGGGCAGAAAGATTGTAAGAGACTTGGTGGGGGAGAATGTTCAGAGACATTGCTCCCCCACAACAACAACACACAAAGAAAAATCTGGCTACTTTTTGTAAAGTTCATAACCCCCTACCCCATGGTCTTGTCCAGCAATCCTACTGAGCAAGGCCCCATGGGGTTGGAGAATAAGGAGGAGGGAAATGGGGGTATCATCAGAAGACTTGTTCATACAATGTATCTTATTATTAACAATATATAATTTTTAAATTAATTAAAAAGTGATCCCTTAGGTAACTCAAGTCTAGAATACCATGTCTGCAAATTTTATTCCTTTATTTCCATTCTTCAAAATCATCTCTAGGATCATTTTTCTTTCCATAAACCACTTAATTTATTATAACAAGGTATGGTCCACTATTATACAGTAGGGTGTATTTAGATACAGTAACATTTTATATGTTTTAAACACTAGAGAAATGTTTATGACTCCTTTCACCATGAGGAAATGATAAATTTGGGAGGCGTTAGGTGTGTTTCCTTCAAACATCACATGATCTATACAAATACTAAAATATTACATCATCAGTATGTAATGGATTATTATGTCATCAGTATGTTCAGTTTTCAAGGTTTTTATATATCAGTTTACATGTAAATTAACAAAATATTTATTTTGGATTAAAGTGGTAATATACAACATTCTGGAATTTCCTTGAAGGGATGAGCTGTTTCTGATTGATCATTTGTCCTTGGCACCAGGTTTCACACAAAGTACAGAACTACAGACCAGGAAAATAAATGGATACATGAATCAATGAAGTAAATAAATGCTGAGAACACATTTTGCTTCATAATGAAAAATGTAAATAGTTGGAGACTAAAATGTGTATCTACTCACAGAATGAAAATAAATATAAATGTGAAATGACACAAATAAACTCTAGTGTTTTAGAGTAGGAAAAAATTTCAGAGGTATCCTTATCTCTAACATTTTCTTTTGTCATCAAAAGCAAAGGTATTATTAAATTGTGTTTATTTTTACTTTATATTTCAAGTTGTAATGTATAGTTCTATAAATAATATATAATGTCATTTTAATTTTGTTAAACATGAAGATACTATTATCTACAATTTTTGCAACCAGATTATTTTACTCTACATTATTCTTTGAAAATTTATGCAAATGATTAAACAAACACTAATACAGTTTGTATATGATATTTATTAATTAAGTACAAATTGTCTATTAATTGTAAGTCTAAAAGAATAAAATTTGTTGATACTATTGCAAATGCATCTTACCTTTCTGATTGTGTGTATATTAGTTCTAGAACATCTATAGATTCAAGAGAGGGATTTCTTCCTTATTCAATATGCACTTTGACCTGAATAGATTCTTACTTTTCTCAGCAAGAGATTGGTAAAAAACGTACATAGTCATTCTCTTATTCTGATTATTTCAGTCCTTGTCACATTTTAATTGCATATCATTCTTCCATTTCACCTTTGAGTTTGTTCTATTATCTTTCAATTTTTCTAGATTGATACTATATTAACGTGTTAGTACATCTCTCACTTCTGAAACATTGTCTTGGCAAGTTTTATCCTTTTATGCTTCAATTTTAATTTCAGGGTTAATTAATCAAATTCTCTGAGAAATTCTAAGGAGAATCACTTAGATTTGGATTGGAAATATAAAAAAATTTAAAGACACTTTGGTACATTTATGATACTAAGTAGTAATTCTATACTATAGTAGTATATACTCATGTGTCATCATGTCTACAAAGTTCTTTGAAATATTTGTTAAATTCATTCCCATGTAACTTCATTCCTTCTTAAAATTGTAAACACTATCCCTGGTGCTCTTATTTTGTGTGTGTGAGTGTGTGGTGGGTGTGTATTGTGGCATTGGTAGTTTAGTAACTGTCATCTGTATGTGTGTATTTATAGTGTGTGCCTGTGTGTACAAAATCATGTACCCTATGTTCACATGTGCAGAGGCTGGAGGAGGAGCTTGGGCAATCGTCCCTTCTCTGCCCAAAGTCACAGGCTGGTAGCTGTGGGATAAACTAAGTTCCTCATGTTAGTAGAGCAGGTACCCTTGCATACTGATATCCATTATGTTTTCTGACCTAACTACTAAATATTATTAGCCTCATAAAATCAGAAGCGTCAAGGTTTCTGTTTTCTTAGTTGAAAAAAAAATCCCAGATTAACTTTTGGAAAATGATTCAATACATATTTATTCTATCAAAAGAACACTGGTTCATCTTTCTAGTCATTATGTAACAATTGTTACAATTAACATATGCAATTACATAATTCTGATATTTTATAAATTTTGTTTTACAAGTCAAATATATTTAAAATATGATACATTTATGTTAATTAAATTTTTCCTCTCAATTTAATTATCACTGTGCTGTCTGTTGTAAACTAATCTAACTTTTATCTGAAGTATCTTAGTTTATTATTGAATTTATTATTCATTTTACAGTATCCCTTCATATGTAATTAAAACTATGTTAGTTTTCTTGTCTATTTGTTCGGAGACAGGGCTTTGAATTCAAGAAAAACTAGAGGAAAAAAAAGTGTGAGAAACAGCTCTTATACCACTGGTTAGTTTAATGTCTAGAAAGAATCAGTCCTGTCACGAACAGCTAATAATTGAACATTATTTCCTGCAGTGGTGACTGTTGACAGTCCCTGTCAGCGCACGGATGGCCTTCATTCACCTATAAATTCTGGACCCTCTGCATCTCCATTTTCTATGACAGCTTTAGCCAGCTCTTCTCTGCCACAAGCCACCGTTTATCCTCTTTAGCACTCCCTTTCTCCTCTCAAAGCCAGTGTGAGCTTCCAGAATGGCTTTCCCTACTCCTCTTCATCCTCTGCACGCTGTCTTCTCCAGAACTTCTCCTGTGAGCTCAGATGTAAAGACCTTTTCCAAAGCAGTGAGCACATACCCAAATGAGTGCCAATACTTGTGAGGAGTTTGATTATGTCATAAAAGAATCCATCACAGACTGTTTTGAGCCTCATTGGAACACTTGGAGGTTGATGGCTAGCTTCTCTGTTCAATAACCCTATACCACCACACAGTGGATAATCTTGTGGACTAAAGCCACAACTTCTAGACTAGAACTATTACTCCTTCACCTTCTGATAGCTAGATTTTTGCACCATGTTTCTGGCAGGAGGCTCAGCACAGAAGACAGTGGGCATATGTGGACAGAAACAGCCTCTCCATCTAGCATTCTGCTTTTCTATGGGAAAAAGAAACTCAGAGAATCTCTACATTTTAACCGGGCTGCAAACTTCCTCTTCATCTAGCCACCAAGCTGAGAGATTAGGGTGAAATTTGCTGGAAGATTTAATGTTATCAAGTTGTGTTGAAATCTCTCCAGTTCTCACTACCTATACCAGTTCTCCTGTTTAATAGAAACCAGCAATAACAATATCCCAATGCTGATAGCTGAGCATGTCTCACTCTGAGACTGGAACATGGACTTGATCTCTTTTTTTTTCTATAGCTAAGCCACTCAAAAGGGAGAAATCTCTTTCAAACTAGAAATTCTTTGTTGGTAAAAACTTTGAAGTAAAAATGGAATATAAAATTCTTAAATTGCTGATTCATCTTGGATAAGGGGTTTTGTACAGGACAGTGCCCCTGAAAGCTTTATGTGAAGCCTCACAATGCTTGCCAAAGCAGTAAACACTACATCACTCAAGGTCTTTTGTACCTTGCCACCAGCCAGGGGCTTTGCTGCAGGAACCTGTGCCGACAATCAGAACTTCATTACTTTGTCATCTCCTTTTTGTTAAAGTGAAGTAAGAACATAGCATGAAGTACACCCTTTAAAGAAAGTTATGAGTGGATTATCAACATCATTACCTATAGAAACAATGCAATAAAGCAGATCCCTAGAACCTGGGCACCTCACAGAACTGAAACTTTAGAATTACTGAGTAGATTTCCATCTCCTCCTCTCTCTGGCTGCTATTTGGGAAATTTTCTCTTTGTTGCCCTGTTTACTTCCAGTATTTAGAATGAGTGGGATTGCTAACTATTATTTGTTCAGGGCCTGGATCCCTTCATTGAGGATGCTAGAGTCCTCCAGGCTGAGGCATATTTGCCATATGTTACTTATAGCAGCATTTCCTTCTCTTTTAAGACTAAGTAATATTTTACTGTATGGATATGCCACATTTCCTTTATCCATTTATCCACTGATGGCCATTTGGGTTGTGTCCATATTTTGAAATTGTGAATAATGCTGTGAAGTACAGAACATGAAAAACTCTAGGAAATCCTGTGCAATTCTCTGCAGAAACTTCTGCAGAAACATGGAACTTCTATATTTTCTTTTGTGGAGCCTTACAACTACTTTCCATGGTGACTATACCATTTTACATTCTCAACTGCATGAAAGAGTTCCATTTTTTCTATGCCCTTGACATATGCTGTGATGTTTAGGCTTTGTTGCTAACTTGACCTTTTCAATAATCTTGGGTGGGTCTTCGAAGATGTTTACAGGAAGGCTGCTTCTCAGTAGGGGGCAGGATGTAAAGAAGCTCAAAGAAGCTAGAAATAAGCATCCTTTCCTGTGTGGGCAGTGCAGGAAGGAAATTCCAGAGACTCAGGAAGCCTTTAAGTCTGGGAAAGGGTTGCAAGACCCCACCCTAAGGTTATATAAAGGGGAAGGAAATTTTTCTCCCCTAGCCCCCCTGCCTGTTTTTATTGTGTGTGTGGTGTTGGTGATGGGTTTACCATCTGGATCTGTAGCTTTAATAAATCCTTTCCTGGAACAAACTGGGACTGGTTGGGAGATTCATCCCAGTGGTGTTTGGCTGAGTGCAACATATGCTTATCTATTATTTATTTTTATGTATTTTTGCTGTGTGTGATTAGGTGTTGGGTGTGTGTCATGGCCTCTTGCTGCTGCAAAGAAAGGCAAAAATCCTTGCACCACTTTTTGCCTCGGGCTTACATGGGTGGTTGAGGAATTGAACCCAGGCATTCTAGCAGGTTTTACAAGCAAACACATTTAACTACTGAGCCAACTTCCTAATTCTCTGTTCATTTTTTCCATAACTATTTTCATAGGTATATCATGGTTGATTCAGGTGTCCCCAAAAATGAATGTGCTCTGAATGCTTGATCTCCAGCTGATGTCAATTTATATATTGGAACCTTGTTGGAGCTGTGTTGTTGGGGGCAGACTTATAGGTGTTTTAGCCAGTTTCCCTTTGCCAGTGTTTGTCACACTCTCCTGACGTCCACTTGATGTTGGCCAGGAGGTAATGTCCACCTTCTGCTCATGCTGTAATTTTCCCTGCCACCAAGGAGCTTACCCTGGAGTCCATAAGCCAATATAAGCCCATTCCTTCACAAGCTACTTTTTGTTTGGGTTCTTTGTGGGAGCAACGAGAAAGCTGACTACAACAGTATGGAGTGAACGATTTTTATTTTGATTTACCTCTTTCAGCTGATTTGTGATGTTAAAATCTTCCACAGGTTTATTGGCTATTGTTTTCTCTGGAGAAATATCTTGAAATAATTGGTTCAGTTTTTTTTAAATTGAGTTGATTGCTTTTTGCTAAATAGATTAATAAGTTCCTTGATAAATTTTGGTTTCTAAACTGTGCTAAAAGGCCAAAAAAGTATTTACAAATTAAATCTAGCTCTTGAGTAATGATATTATTTGTGAATTAGGAAAGACTCCAGATCAGTAAATGCTATAGAATTCCAGCCAGTAACATCTGCAATCTGCATTCATAGAAAAAAAATGAAATGCCAAAACAAAATAGCCTCAATTGCTACAAGTTGGTATTTCCCTTATCTGGATGGTTAAGAAGCTTGAAGCTACTGATTTTTTTTCATGTTTCAATTAACTATTTAAAGAATAAATTCTTCTTTAAGGGAGCTGGTTAGTAGAAAACATTTGATATGAAAGTCAGAAAGGTGAGGGTAATAATGTTTGAGCATTGATAGGGAACATGAGCCTAGGGAATGGAAAGGATTAAGGGACAGTCAGCCAAAGCTAAGTATGTATACCAAAACCATAAGAAAACCTGCTACTTTATGAGGGAATCAAAAAATAAAATCAGAAAACAAAGAGTTTGTGCAAAGATATTCTGCATAGGTCACTTAAGAAAAGCCATAAGGTTATTCAAATGAAGCATCATTGCCAGTTTTGCAACATAGGCACTTAATGCCATAAACACAATACCAGTTATTTCAGTGTTTTGGGCTAGCTATCAAGACTGTTACTGAGGCTTCCACAAGCTTTGATTGCCCTAATGGATCTCCTGTATCCAGACATAGTATTCAATACCCCTATAGTTTCCCCCAAACAGTCTATTTCAATAACCATTGGAAACATTGTAACCCATTTTTGAACCCTTGATCAATGGATTTCTGGAGCCCAAAGTGGCCATTAGGAAATCTTGTCTTCCAATTCAATATAATGCCTGTTCTTCCTACTGGCAGAAACACTTCTCCTTCTGAAAGATTTCTTAGCCAGCAGAGAACAATGTGTAGAAGCAGGATGCAAATTTTTGGTAAGGAGTCACAAGGGGGCATCATCACAGAGCCATTTCCTTTAACTTATTTATTCCTGGACAATGAAGCCTGGCTGTGTGAGAAACAGTACCTTATACTTCACGTTGGGTTAGAACATACAGATTATTCTAGAGCTTCTCTAGCCCATACCACTAAACTCAGTAATTAGATACATTGTATGTGAAAATCTTGTGATGGTACCCCCATTTCCCTCCTCTCTGTTCCCAACCCACTGGGGGCCCTCCTTGATGGGCATACTGGATCAGTCCATGGGGTAGCGGGTTATGAATTGCACATGAGATCACCAGGTTTTTTTTTCTCTTTTGCGTGTTGTACCTATGAAAGGTCAGTGGAGACAGACACCAGTGATACTCAACCAAATCCAAAGCAGAAGTCCAGAGACACTTAAGATATCAACAATGAAGCCAACTTAAAACACATCCACCATGACTCGGGGAACTGAGCAAGCACTTTTAACTGCTGAACCATCTTTAAGTCAGACATTACTTGTTTTATTCTTACTTACTTACTTACTTACTTTATTTATTTATTTACTTATTTCAGTATTTTTTGGAAGTAGGGCCTCTCTCTAGTCCAGGCTGACTTGGAACACACTCTGTAGTCCCAGATTGTCCTTGAACTCACAGGGATCCTTCTACCTCTGCCTCCTGAGTGCTGGGATTAAAGCATGAGCCACCAAGCACAGCAAAGTTAGTTGTTTTATACTTTATTGGTCAGATTTAAGAACCCAGATTATAGCATTTAGTACCTGTATGATCACATAAATGACTATATCTTTTCTCAATATTCCATTTTTCTAATAAGTGGAAACATCCATATCTAATTTCTAAGGGTATTATGAAAACATTGAAAATGATATTTTAAGGCTCTCTCTATAAATATTCAACACTTAATAAATTCTTTTTAAATTATTTTAATTTTTAAAAAGAGTTCAGAACATCTTATTTAATAATATTAAATACAAAGTTAAAACAAAAACTAGAAATAGCACATTTCAAAAAAAAGATTAGTATTTGTTTTGCTCTAAGCCTGTGTTTATTTTTGCTTTTCCTTTCATAAAATTGTTGTGCTGTCATACAACTGCTCTGGCTCTTAGCTAACACCTTTCAAATGATGTAAAGCAATGTGACATGAAAATTACTCCAAAGCAAAAGGAATCAAGCTCAGATGCAGGCCGGGAACTATCTTTATTCCTCTGGGAGATGCAATTGCCTCTACAGATGGAAATTGCATGAAGGCTTATTTACCAAGGCATTTCCCCTGGTCTTTCAATATTGGAAATGAAATCACTGTAAAGAGAGCTGTCATACGCTATATGTTTGAAAAGATCCAGTCACTTGCACACTCTCAATTCTTGTTCAAATACAATACGTTTTTTTTTTTTTACTGTGCATAATTCAACTAATGGGAAAGAAGCTATGCAAGTTACTACCGTTACACAGAACAATAAGCCTATTCAGGTCAAGGAAAAGGTAGGAAGATAAAATGTATTTCAAAGTATTTCAGAAAATTTCATGGATCCCATCTCTAAATCGTGGTACAGTGACAAGAGTTGCTTTATTTTTCCAGTAGAATTTCACTTAAACGAAATAGGGAAGTAATTCACATGGTCTTGAGGGGAGCTTAGGGAAGCATAGGCAGGTAGGGAATGGCCCTAGTGGACTGCTTATCAGGGGGTTTGGAAGGCAGAGAGAATTGACACAATCTATTTGTATAATTAAGCACAGGGCAGAAAGCCATAAAAGCAGAAGTTATGAAAGAAAGGAGAAAAAAGTTAAAACAACCAGCTGTTTTGAAGGCCACTGACTTACTTGTCTTAGATTGAGGTTTAAGGGGATGAGCTAAACCCAGATCCCTCATTACCATGAGAGGGGAGGAAGGAGACCCAAAACTTAGGAGAACCAGTCACTGAGTTCACCCCAAAGGACTCTGAGCTCTGGAACCCCTCATTTCTTGAAGGGAGCTATTGCTTGCAGCTAAATAAATGCATGAAAAGTCTGTTTATTTTTGAGGCCTCCAAATTTTTGTTGCCATTTAGAAAAAGACCCACCCTTCCCCCTGACAAGAGGTGGAAATGGTTTTCCTACAACAGTATTGTGTTTTGTATGATTTTTATGTTAGGTAATTGTGTTGTCCGTGGTTAAAGGACCCCAGGCAGGCAGGGAGCTCAATTCTTGGAGGAAAGGTGTTGATATCATTTGTGTTAGGAAAGCCATCTGTAAAAGTGGCTCAGAGAAGCTAAGAGATGGAATAGTACATTCTTTCCAGATCATCAGAGTGATGGAGAATTCCCTGTAATCAGGTTTCCCGAGTGTACTCACTGCATCCCTGCTCTTCATCACATTTATGCAAATCTCCATTTCCACATCTCTACAACAGGGAATAGCAATGAAGCTCATGAGTTTCTGTAAACATCTGCAAATATACAGGGATATCTCACACACACACACACACACACACACACACACACACACACACACACACACTGTTTGGACTCTAGAGTTCATATCTGTACCTGGCTGTGGATTGAAAGACAATGTGTGACTGATAATAGCTGAGAATGGCCTTGTGGGCATAAAGGTCTCTCATTTGCATCTCTGGAAAGGGCCCAGGGAACTGATGAGCAATTCCTCAAAGTAGTAGATACATTTTATAGGAAGGAAGGAACCTGTAAAATTTGTTGTTCTGGTTGCTCTTGTTTAGCTAGAGGGCGGGGTGTCACTCTGGAGCCCAGCATGATCTTGACCATGGAGTCCAGGCTTGTCTTCAATCTGAAAATTCTCTTGCCTCAGCATCTTGAGTGCTGGTATAATTGGGTGCTCCTGTGTATTTGCTTTTTAATTAGTTACCACATAGCCGGTGGTTAGTAAATGGACTAGGAGCCTACTATTGGGCAGTGGATGCATTTTAAAAAGAATATGCAGTTGATGTCAAAGTATCCTGCTTTCTAGGTTTACAGTGGTAGAAATATCATTCTTGATGCTAAACGGATTAACGAAAGGATTCATTCTAATCATGCTGTCCTTCATACATGAAGACCCTTCATTCCCTTGGGATAAAGATTAATATTTTGAATATGTGCACCTACATAGTGCTTACAATGCTCCAGGATTAGTTGGTTCTCCTTTCGTGTGCTGTGCTCTGGGTTCGCTTCACTCTCTGGCAAGGGTGTTTAATGTTTAGTCTCCAAAACAGACAAACCCAAAATATGCCATTTTGCACTGCTAAAAGGCGTGTGCCAAGTAGCTCTGCAAGGGACACACAATTCCTCAAGAATGATCTAAGAAAATACTTTTGAAGTTGGTTTTGCACTCCTGTCCAAGGTAAAGTAATATACCTGTGAGAAAGAGTAGGGCCAGGAAGCTCGGTCCAAACACCTGTAAACGAGGGCCGTGCTATACAGAAATGGACACTTGAAAGCTTAGCAGAAGGATTGCCACCTGCTTCAGGCTAGCCTCAGCTACTTATTGAATTCAAAGCGTCTCTATGAAGTGAGATGCGGTCTCAAGAAAAAAGTGAGGACACCCAAAAATGTTCATACTTTAATCTTTTTAGGAGCAAAAAAGCCTCATCTTTATTTGGTTTTGTCTGTATATTGAACTTTCACAGCTTAGTCCCAACTGTATCACATGCTTCAAAGGCTTACTTTTCCGTCATTGCAAAATGTTATCATGTTTGCTTATGTTTACAAAAAAACATGATTTAAAATTCTTTCACGTGTCAATTTCTATATGACATTGTTACTCAATTATAGAATTATATATTTTATTCAGTATTTTCAAGCCAGCCTTAAGCATAGCTATGTTACAATATTCTGGATATTAGACTTGAAACCATTAAGTAGAATAAATATGGAAAGAATTACGAAGGGCAAAGCATTACAGATGCAATAATGGTGGATAATGGTTTTCTAAATTTCTCTCCCTGTTATTCTCCCTTTTCTGCCTCAGATTCTTCTTTAACACACCCAAATCTCAAACATCCAAGGTTAACTATTTCTTAGCATGTCATGTATAATTAATTACATGTGAGCCTTTTGTACTTATGTAATAACACATTTTTAAGAATTGGTAGATTTTTTTGATAAATTTTAAGGTTGGAATAATTTCAATTTTCTGGCACGCATGAAAAATACTAATATATTATTTATTCCATTGCCGTGACTATTGCACTTCTATATAATGCCTTGAAGTTTCAGTATTTACTGATTCTATTTCAAGATTCATCAAATCTTACAGTGTCTTTCAATTCTTAGAAATTTTCAAATGTATTTTGCAGTATCTGTACTTTCTCCATTCTATTTTTCTGTGTTTATATGGTGGTTGATATTTTTAAATGTACTCGTAATCTACACATACTGCCTTTACAGGAAGAATGGAGTATATAAAAATAAATAAAATGTTTCCCTAACATAATCTTGGCTCTAGTTCATCATTGATGTGTGGATCAGAACAAAAATTAATAATAATAAATTGGACTGGTTCAGCAAAATAAAAGATGTTTAATCTGAAACAAAAAGAATAACCAGGCATTTAGAATGACATATTTGATCCATTTCTAATGATTCTACATAGTGTATAATCAATGTCCAATTTTTACATATGATCACATTCAGATGTGTTGAGTGACATTGAAGGTCAAACAAGGCAGGCAGTCTTGTATTAGCTAAGCAGTGCAATTAAGTGACAGTGTTAAAAATAATTTCTAATAATAATGTCTAATTTGGGTAGATTTCTCAGTGGTTATATAGGCACTTGCTATCAATTAGAGGAATCCAAAACAATGCATTGATAACTACGTATGAAACTCTTCTGCAGTAACTGTAATTTTGATGAAAATGTGGTCTTCACCTTTTCTTTTTACTGTGCATGACTCAACTGCAATATCACAACGCACCCTGGTAAGGTTCAGACTTTCATAGTTGACACTCCCAGGCTTGCATTCTGATACTGTCATATGTGTATGCATCTCTGTGGACTTGTACATGTATGACGTCATAGTCACAAATTTACCTAATGAGATTTTTAGCTACCATCATATGTATAATAGTAATTTAAGGGTACTATGAGGATGAAACTAGATCTTGTCATAACTTCCCTTTTTAAATTCTGGGGTATTCTTAATAATCATTGTATACTTTTTATGTCCTTTATGTACAAATAATAATTTTTCAAAAAACAAAAAGGCTAAGAAAATATCTCCTGTTATTGGACTATGACTGGGGGGCAGCCTTTGGTCTATTGATTATTATGTATATAACCAATGTCTCAAAAACTCAGATTACCATACATGGGAAACATACACCCACTAAAGGTGATGATATAAAATGACTGCTATATATTAAATATTCAGCAATTTTTCTATAATTTTCAGTGATTTCTATAATTGATTCCATGTTGTTCCCACATGAAACAAATGAGATTTTACAACATTTTGCCATTTTAAAATGAAATTGAATTCTTTATGAAATAATTTTAAATAGTCAATTTTACTGACTTCCAGAAATCCAAGCAATGTGAAGTATGATCTCTAGTTCACTTTATAGCCTATTACAAGAAGGAATGACTATTAAAAAGTGAAAATGAGAATATCTTAAAAGATTTAAAACCAATCTAAGTAATGCATTTTAGAATATAACACCATTGACCATTGTGATCATTTACAAAAATTGCAAGAAATACTGATAATGAAGAGAAGATAAGCTAGCTAAGACTGGGTTGGGAGCTTTATAAATTTTCTTAAAGTTTGAAATTCATGCTCTTATTATTATCAGTTTGTCAACAAAGAAATAAACTTTCTTAAAAACTAATAAAAGATTAACACCTCTAATAAGGTAATAATTAGATTTGAATCAATTTATAGTGATACCCAACAATGATAACTTGAAAATAATCCACTAGGTATGATAGAAGTTACAAACACCAGAACAGTGGTTATATGCTACATAAACCATAATAAACAATCAACAAACAAATATTGGGTAATCTCTGCAGGTGGATATTTTCAATAGAGTACCTATTTCTGGTTATATTTATGCGGTCTGTGCCTAGCAAGTGCCTCTGTGCACTCCTGCACTATGCTATTTGAAAGCATGATGTAAGGAACAGCCTTGTGATTCAGGCTGACTTTGAATCCAAGCTCCAACCCTTAAAAGGCAAACAGGAAGAGCAATTGTTCTTCTTTCTATAAGACCTGTTTTTTCTTCATCTGTGAAATTCAAATTAGTTTTCAGTTTTCTATGAGAAAATGAATTTGAAACAATTTGCTAGCACATTATAAAAATAAAGTGAAAAATAATATTAGCATTCACCATATACAATAATGTGTATATCAGTAGGTAAACACTAAATTTTCTATTCCATCTTTGTTATAATTCTCAGGACATACTTTCTATTAATGTCTTACTTTCCCTATAAAACCTGCTTTCCTTTCCTTTCTTGAATTTGTGAGTGTTCACCCAGGAGTTCCACCCCTCTCCTTTTTTCTCCCCGTTCTCTGCCTCCTTTCCTTTCCCCTTCCTTTCTTTACTTCCTTCTGTCATTTGCCTGCTATACATGCAACCTTACAGATAACTGTCTCTTCTAATCAAAATCCCAACAACAATATGCTGAAGATAATACCTCGTGTTACTAAATTCTATGCATGAGCCATTGCTCACAACACTACATGCCCTTTTCATGCAAGAGTCACAATATCACTCTAAAGAAATATGATCAAATTGTAATAATCAAGAATGAGGTTTTCCTGTCATTCATCTCATCCATTGAATATGTGTTTTTCTCGGAATATCAGGATAATTCTGTCTGCTTTGACTCTCCAACTCTCTCTTTCTCTCTCTCTTTCTTTCATTTCAAACTTTTTTTCATTTTATGTTTTTATTTTTGATGTCATGTCTCACTCTAGCTCAAGCTGACCTGGAACTCACTCTGTAGTGCCAGGCTGGCCTCAGACTGAGAGAGAGATCTTCTTAGACCTGCCTACTAAACTCTAGGATTAAAAGTATGTACCACCACACTTTCCTCTTTCTTGATTTCAGTTAGATTATAAAATTACTTTCTGGAATATAATCATTGTTAATGCAGAATTAGAGTTATTTTCTCCAAGAATATGTAATTCCAAATGTATATGAAAATCCCACCTGTGATACTTCAAAGTTTGCTTGAGGGAAATTCTTTGTTAATTTTGGTGTTTTTTTTTCTTATGGTAATAGCATGACACAATCACACATAAATATATGGTCAAAGTTCCAAACTTAGAATTATTGTTACAAAAGTACAGTTTCTCCATTTTTGTATGATTGTATGTTGTGCTTGTGTATGCCTGAGAGACATGGACATAGCATGGTGCATCCTTGGAAATCACAGGACATCCTAGGGTGCTGCTCCTTCCCTTTGACCGCCTGTGAAGCAAGAGCTCTGTTGTTGGCTATGACATGAGCCAGGCTAGTTGACCCTGGAGTCTCCAGGGATTCTCTTGTCTCTACCTCCCATCTCATTGCACAAATGTAGGGATTGTAGACTCTTGTTTGTGTGTCTGGATTGTTACATGTGTTCTAGGTAGGAAAACTCAGCTTCTCATGCTTGTCAGCAAGCATTCACCCACTGAGTTATGTCCTTGGTTCTCCATTTGTAAAGATGGGAAATAATATGATCTATTTTTATACTGATATGAAACTTACATGAGAAAATGCACATAAAAACAGAAAGGATGGAATCTGAGACATAACAAATCCCATATATATGTATATATATATATATATATATATATATATATATATATATATATATATATATATATATATGAGTGTGTGAGTGTGTGTGTGTACACAGTCATGGGAGAAAAGGTTTATTTTGACTCATAGGTTTAGGGTACAGTCCGTCAAAGGAGAGAACTGATGGCCACAAGAGCTTGAGATAACAGGTCACTTTGGGTCGGCAGGGAGTAATGAACCCTCAGCTCACTTTTCCTTTTTATACGGTCCAGGTCCTCAGCCCATGGAATGATGCCACCCATGGTGGGCAGATCTTCCTCATTTAACCTCATCTAGATAATCCCTCCCAGGCAGGCCCAGAGTCTTATCTGCAGATTCTAGAGCCTGTCAGTTGACATTAGAGATTAACCATCACAAACATTTAGTAATCACTCCATGCAATTATTATACCTCACAATCACCAGGATCACTTCCAAGTATACAGCAATACATAGTTCAAAGTTTAAATTCAACCATCTCAATAGAGTCATTCTAGTCTGAGTAGCTAATTTGGAAAACTAGGAATGTTGTTTTGTTCCACTTCTATGATACATTTATATATTTAATCCCTATGTACTGAGAATGCTAAAGTAAATAGAACATTAATCATGATGACTACTATAGAATTTAGTGAACAGAAAAATCAAAGAAGGAACTATCATTGATTATTTCTCCTTTGCTCAGATAAGGACAAATTCTACCTAGTTCACATACAACTCAATAAGAAAAATCTGATTTAATACTGATGTTCCTGACTCACAGGGGGTGAGATTTAGTAGTAACCCAACCATGGATCAAGGCCCTGGCCAGAAGAAATAATATGTCTGCATGCATTCTGCCCCACTTGGCTGTTCACTTGAGTTTTCATTGTGTACATTTGGAATCATGTTCTGATCACTCATAAGGAATTTATTGCTTTTCTTCATCAGTTTCGGACCCCGTTTTGACTCTTGTGAGTCTGAGTTCTCTGCCACTGAAGATGTCAAAATGAAATTTATTAAGCCAAATCTTAGCTGTCCCAATTTAATTTAACTTTAAAAATCTTTCTGAGTTTTAATCAGGGAAAGATTTTTGCCCCTGGGAAAATATGATCCAATAATAACAGTCAAGATGGTAATAAAATATGTAATTTCAACATCTTAGGTATGAAAGACATTAATGGGACTTTGTGATCGATCCAGGCCTTTTCTCAAAATTCAGAGCTGCAAAAACATCCCTTAAATCAATTGAGCCATTCATTTCCTAGTGTTCTCATCATTCTCTTACACTTGATGACTCCGCTTCTCTTGAATAACTGCAGATTGCAAATCATTTTAATGTTTATTTCCCCAATTGACTTTCCTTTCTGATGTGAATAATTCATCTATACTTCTTTCTGAAAGTCTCAAGTACTGAATCCCATTGTGTGAAATGCTAATGTAATCCCATGATGTCTGTAGGGGAAAGATGGACAGAAAAAGTCAATATATCTTTATATATAAATACAGAATATTAATATACCTACATGCACATAGCTCTGGCTCTCTCTGAATTTTATGTGAAAAAGTAAAAAAAGTATTTGAAAAAGACATTAGATTTTTATGCATAAAGCCATATCTTAAAATTTTGTGGGACAATGTTTGGCATTTATATAACACTGCAGGCCAAAATGTAAACAAAAAATACAACTTTTTACATTATAGACAAAATTATAATTTTCTAAAATATCAGAATTGTGTATCATGAAATACAAGCATTTTGAGCTAGTTGTAGTGCCTGCCTATAATACTAGATCTAAGGAGGGGGAGGCAGGAAATCAAGAGTTCATGGCCATTATCAGGTACATAGTGACTTAGAACCCAATCTCAGTGACATGACTCTCTGTTGAAAAAAAAGAAAGACATTAGTTTAGCTTAGAAGATATGGAATATAGGGATAATTATGAAATGTAGTATGGCTTAATAAAAATGAACAGATGAGCCAGGCATGGTGGCACACACCTTTAATGCCAGCACTTAGGAGGCAAAGGTAGTAGGATTGCCTTGAGTTTGAGGCCAACCTGAGACTACATAGTGAATTCCAGGTCAGCCTGAGCTAGAGTGAAACCTTACCTTGAATAAGCGAAAAAATACAAATAAAAAAAGAGCAGATGGCATATGGTATTAGCTGCATTTTTTAAATTGGGTCCAATAAACTTCAAATTTCTACATATTTTTAAAGGAAATCTATTTGTAGTTGTCAGCACTTTGAGGGTGTCAATAGAAACCAACGCCAGAGTAGAGAACAAAGCCTTAAGAAAAGTAATACATTTCTCTAAGGCTACATGCTGTGATGCACAATGATGGGAGGATTCTCTTCCCAAGAAGGAAAATTCTCTTTCTGTACAGCTGGTAATAAAGAAGCAGTTAGAGCCCCGGAGTAAGTGAATTTTAGTTAGACCAGTCAAGCAGCCCCTTTCAACTACTCTATAGATGAGTTAAATTCATGAGAAAATGGTAGAAAAAAATAATTAATGATTGGATAGTTAAAGCACATTTTGACTAGCTTTCTAGCAGCTCATCCCAAAACTGTCTAGGACTCTCTTAGTCTCCATGTTAAAGTGTATAGTTATAGGAGAACCAACTGTGCTGCCCTACTGCATAGTACAATGACTACAGATAATAATAATGACTTGTATATTTCAAAAATCTCAGGAGAATGTTTTATAAATTTTTCAATCACAAAATGGTAAACCTTTGGAAATGGTAGCAATGCTGACTTGATCATATCACAGTGTATACATTTATCAAAACAACACATAATATCTCTTAAAATGTATAATATAATAACCTATCAAGTAACAGTTATACCTTGGTAAGTAATGTAAAAAATCACTTGTGCAATGGAAGAGCCAAAACTTGGAGGAGACAATCAACAGCTTTTAAATTCGGCCAAATATCCCACTTAGTGAGGGGGAGCCCTTAACTGGAACTGGGGACTTAGGGTAATATGCACTGGGAGTCTGACTCTTGGGCCCCCAATAAGAGATACACTATGCGAGAGATTGATGGAGAGGCTACTGAAAATAGAATCTAGCTAATTCAGAAATGTGTATCTCAGCCAACCTATACTGATCTCACTCTCTGATTGTGTTTGTATCATTTGGAATGTAGCAAGAGAGCTGTGGCTCATCCAACCCTACCAACGAACCACAGGCTGAGAGCTGACATTCTGGCAAGAGATGAGCCACCCTGATACCATGGAGGATCCATATGGAACCCCGCAAAGAATGATGAGATGAACAAGTGACTTATAGCCACAGCCAATTAGTCAACACAGGACAAGCCAGTGAGACAGACACCAATGATTTTCGACACAACCTAAGACAGTAGTACAGAGACCCCTAAGTTTTCAACAATAAAACAGCCTTAATACTCACTCACCAGGACTCAGGGAACTGAATCTTGGTGGGGGAGAATACCCAGAGTCATGGCCCCCTTAGTAACAACACAATAGGGCCCGAACTGGGCTGACTCCTAGGCTATCCATGGTTCCCTGGCCCAAGGACTGATCCAGACTGCCACAGAGGAGGATACCCAGCTGATTGGGGATGGGGAAGAGGGGCATTGGAGAACTGGGGATAACAACTCATTGTTTGCCCATTAAATATTGTAACTTATTATGGACAATAAAAAAATACAAAGCAAATCAACAGCAATAAAAACACACCCAGTTGGTAGTGGTTTTGAAGTTAAAATAACCCAGAATGTATATGTTATGTATAGTGAAAAGAGTAAACATATATCCTTCACTGGACTTCAGACATAACCTCATTTCTCTTCATCACAACAGGAATACAGAGGACACCAGTAATTTCATTTTGCTACCAAGGAAACTGAATCATAATTACAGGATTCTGTTGTTTCCTAAATACTAAATCTATTAGGTTTCAAATCATAAGCCTGCATTCCTTATAGTATACTATTCCAATATCTGATCACAGTATTCTCTATAGTCTTAATGTCAAGAGAGAGAGGGAGAGGAGAGAAAGGAAAGATGAAACCTGTTTAGTTGCAGTTATTGTAAAACACCAACTAGACATCTCTACAGAATTCTTTTCATATAGAATGAGCTTTCTTTAATGGTCTATCTGGGAACCCTGTCTCATCTTTTCAGAACAGCTCATTAGCTGCTTTAGGAAGCCATCTGTTATGAACTTCCATATAGGTTTCCCTGTTGTTTTTCATCATGGTTTTGGACGTTTAATATTTTATCATGACTTTCTTGCTTTGCATTTTATACCATTAAAAACATTTACTTATGGGCAGGAGAGATGGCTCAGTGGTAAGGCACTTGCCTCCAGTGCCTGAGGCCCTGGGTTCAATTCCCCAGGACCCACATAAGCCAGACCCACAAGGTGGTGGCCCTGGTGTTCTCTCTCTCTCTGTTTATCTCTCTGTATCTCTCTGCTTGAAAATGAATAAATAAAATATTTTTAAAAAACCCATTTACTTATGAGCTTTTTCTTTTATCCAAATGAACTTTAAGTCCCTGGAGTGACACTACTAAATATGATTTATCTTCTAATTTCTACAGACTATAAAACATAATAGGCATTCACCATATAGTTGTATGAAAACATAAAAATACAGTCAGAACTACGATGATTAATTCATGAGAATACATAATGCTGACCTATGTTATATATACACCTTTTTTGTCATCTTCTGGAATTATTCCCTCCAGATAAGTGAGTTACAAAAATTTATATTGGGCAAATATTAATATTCATATAGTATGGATTAATTTAACATCAATGCTTCAATGATATCTTCTATCTATAACATCCTTCAGAATCATGTCAAACAGTCACAATGCCTTGTGTCTCCATTACTGACAGAAATGCCATCTCTGTCCAAATTGACACATATCATTCCCTTTTCTACTTGCAGCTACAATAGCCAGGCCAGACTAATTTTGTCAAGTATTCTCTTTTAAAACTCTCAGTTCTTACTCCTACCTTTTTTTAGACTTAGTTGTCAGTTTTTATAATAATTTTATTGGAAAGCCAGAAAGCTCTTGGGAGCTGATTCTGTAGAACACTCAGTTGAATTCTTCCCTTCTTCTGGAATAACCAACTATTTTTGTCCCAGAAACCCCAGAAATTGGCATTTTTAAAAGCTAATTTTCAACGCTTCTCTTACACAATATCACCTGAGTCATTATACAGTGTAAAATCAATGTATAAATTTGATTTTCAGGGAGTATTGGCACATTCTTGTCAGGAAGGAATGTACATTAGAAAATATATTGAGAATAAAATGCAATATACCAATAGAACTCAATAATCTCCATAAAACAAAAATTGTATTTATTCAAAAATTACTTTTCATTATTCCCATTCTGTCTCTAGCTGCCCCCTGTTTCAGAATGCTCAATAGCACACTTTTTAATATTGCTCTGGATATGTGTCAAACTTATGCTTTTATTGTTCCTTTCATTTTTTTCTGGAAATCAGTTCATATTGTGAAGGATGTGCTACAGGTTCCAAAAACACCACACATTAACAGATGAAGCCATTCCTTTCACTTGAACATTTTTAGCCTTTCTTCATCTTCAAGTCCCCATGATGAAAATTCAGCTCAAAATTTCACATCTTGATGCCTTTACTTCTCTCTACACTACCATTCCTGGCCATAATGCTTTACAATAAGTTTCATAGTTTTTGCTTATTTTCAAAACTTTTGGCTCTGGAAATAAAAGACTTTTCTTATATTTAAACATATCACTGGATCCTATCAGAATTATCAAACTTTAGCAACTCTCTGCTTGAATGTTTATTAGCAATTTGAGGTGTTACATTGTGATGTCAAAGTTTAGCATTGTGATGTGATGGCGGGTCATTTTAAAGTCGCAGTGGGACACTGAAGTGTCAGTGGGGCATTTTGATGCGACAGTGGTAGGTGTACAAAAGGTTTATTCTTAACATTAAGCAGATGATATTCAATTTGAGCTATTTTGGCATAAATCTCATAAATAGCTTACTTGGATGCCTAAGTATAGATGACATATATGTTCAGTCATTTGTACTACAACTTGACATAGAAATCCTTGTACGTGTCCCACTCACAGAGATAGTAGTATTTGTTATGAGAGGTCAAGACAGATTAGGATAAAATTTACTCTGGAAAATGGTTTTTCATCTTTGTTGCAATCAGTTACAATCTTCAGTATGATTCAGGAAGGATAAGAAATGTTTTGTTTTTTTTTTATCATGCACCTGAGCCTTAATAAAGCATCCTAACATTTTCCATAGGACAAAAGGAAAAGCTGAAATGATAGTTCTAAATGAAGATTCATGCTTCTTTGTTACATTTTTCAAAATTGTGTTGGAATTGATATTTTAATCACTTAAAGGCTGAACCCCACATGCGATGACAAGGTGTGAAAAACTTAGATGAGAACAAGGAAAAAAATAAAGAGAAAGAGGAAGACAGGAGGAAGAGACAGAGGAAGTGAGAAAGAATAAATATAATAGGTAGAGAGAAGGTGCAATGGGTAGAGTGATTGCCACATAATCCTGAGCACGTAAATTCAGATCACAGCACCCACCACTCATGGAAAGTTGGATGCTGTGGTGGGCATCTGAGATGGTTAGGTTTTGTTGTCACCTTGAACTTTTTAATTATCTTGGGTGGGTCTCTGAGGATGTTTACAGGAAGGCAGCTTCTCAGTTGGGGGCAGGATGTAAAGAAGTTCAGGAGAGCTAGAAATTAACATCCCTTTGTCTGTGGGCAGTGCAGAAAGGAAATTCTAACAGGAAGCCATTAAGTCTGGGATAGGGTTGCAAGACCTCCACCATAAGGCTATATAAAGGGGAAGGAGATTTCTTTCCCTTGCCTCCTTACTGCCTGCCTGCTTTGCTTGTGTGTGTGTGTGTGTGTGTGTGTGTGTGTGTGTGTGTGTGGTATTGTTGATGGGTTTCTCTTTCTTCTTGGACCTGTAAAAGAGGAAGAGCCTCTTTGGCCATTATGGAACTTCCCCTGGATTGGTGCCTTCAGTAAATTCTTTCCTCCCATAAACTGTGCCTCGTTTGGAGATTCATCCTAGTGGCATGTGTTTGACTATGACAGCATCTGAGAAGCTGGCACACTGTAGGTGGGGTGGGAGGCAGTTCACAGGCTGTCTACCCTGGTTTAATGCAGTGGTGAGCAAGGAGAGATCCTGCCTCAAACAAGGTGGAAAGCAAGGACCTATACTCAGGGTTGTCTTCTTATCACACTGCAATCACATACAAACATGCACATAAACACAAACTTTAAATAATATATAAATAAATATAATAGATATGCAATGCCAAACACTGTAATTGGTTCCAGAACACTGAAGAGTTTGGGTTGGTGGGAAGAGCAGTTTGCTTAAATCATGGCTCTGCTCCTTAGCAGAAATCCTTAGGGAATTTCTCATCTGCCTTAACTTGCATTTGTTCACACATAAAATTAAGTAAGTAATCATATCTCTTTTTGAGTTGCTTTGAGAAATAAATGAGATAATTTATGAAATGTGCCCACATATTGGCATATAAATTTTCTTCCTAGCTAGATAAGCAAGTCCTAGGGACAGGAAGCAGGCATGGAATAGAATGGGAAGGTATTTACCAAAGGCAGGTATTGAAGATTGCAGTCCAAAAAATGCCCTGCAAGGGAGGAAGACTCAGGAAGGCAGGGGATCTGCAACAGGCCCACCCCATATTGTTTCCCTTTGAGTTAAAGTGTATTGATTAAGGTCTTTAATAATATTTGCAAAATCCCTTCCCATCAATCCCTAAGTTTATGTTTGAGTGAATGGCTAGGAAAGTATGTGTCAGCTCACATGGTTGCTGTTCTTGTCATCTTCCTGGATTTTTGATAGAATATTCCTGTGGACAGCCCTAAGTAAAGGATGCCATAAAGAAACTGTGGGGGACTGTAATTTAGGCTTCAGATCCACACATTATTTAAACCTTCACAGTGGCTAATATAAACAGAAATAAGGGACATGAGCCCATTTAAATCTTACTACCAATAATTGTAATAGAAATGGAAAAAGGAGACACCATTTGACAGCTGCTCTCCACCAGTTACTTGGTATTCATTAGCCATTTGTATAATATTGTAACATATTTATAATTATTTTATTCTGCTCATCAATTTGAGAAAAGTGATACTATAAAAATTTTATCTTGTTTTGTTCAGAGTTTGGAAGATTTAATAATAAATACTTAAAATTAAATGGATAAAAATTATAACAAACAAAATGTCCACAAATGTTCAAATATTTATCAAGGCTTTGAGGCAAATTTTCTACTAACCTCACAAGTGAGAAAATAAAAATGTTAATGGCCTTCCCCATTCATGAACTAGCACATAATGTAAATAGAATTTAAAGTTCTAGGACACTTGGTCATCAAGTCTGAACCTTTTTTGTATAACAATACTATATTCTCTTTGATTTTTAACAATAGTCCTTTATAAACCCTTTGATGTCATGTAAACCGAGGCATCATCTTTGCTAGTCATGTTTTCTGAGATAAGATGGAGAAAGGCATGAATGTTGGCATTCTCTGCTGGGAAGCAGGAAGCAAGGTACATAGACTGCAAGTTCAGTGAAAGGCCAGTCAGCTTAGACAGAGTCCTCACAGGATGAGTTTGAGTCAAAAATCAACAAGATCAATATGAAAATCAAATGCACTATCTTTGTTTACAGCCTAGGTAGTGGAGTGTGAGAGACTTTGGCAAGCCAAGGAGCTGAACTGCCAGTGATGGATGTCTCACTTAAGAGGTGCTTTGCAAAGCCTTCAGCAGGTGCCAGCAGAAAAGTCACAAGAGAATAAATGACTTTAAGTTCCAAGAGCAGGACGGAGGAGACAGACAGTGTGAATGTCATGGTCACTGTTCAATTGATTTCTCAGCTGCCAATGTTAAGCTGTCTCAGGAGGGAAAAGTATCTATCTCATAAATGCACCAGACAGGAAAGTTCAAGGTCTTGATAATACAATCCACATTCATCACTTGTACTGATTTCTTGAGAAAAGTATTAACCCATTATAAAAATATTTTAATGGTAGATAAAGGGGAAAAAGATTGTTATTTCACCATATTCATTTCACCATATTTATATTTTTCTTTTTTCTTCACTTTGTTTTCCAGTTTTACTGTTTTGTTTAGTGTGTTTCAGGCTTCAATTTACAAGTTTCACATTAATGGAAATAAATATGACAGAATTCAAATTTACAAATTACAAAATATAAGTAAAATTCATTTGGAATGTGAAAGTATTTTTCTTTGGTCATTCTCTGCTTTCCTGTAAAACTGTCTTGTTCTTACCTACCCATTTAGAGATATGTAAGGAGCATGGGAGATCAAAGGACACATTTTAACCCAAGTATAAAAAGTGGTCTTGATGTTTTCATGTAGACAGTCATGTCAAACACTTAGGGTAAATTAGAATTCAAATAAAAATATTAAAGTAAGTCTTATCAGAAGAACACCCAGTCTACAAACGAACAAAGGCTGGTTATGTTCATTAACCACCAATTTCCTACAGAATGAGTTCATTGTACAGACTGGGTAAAAAGAATGTAGTAAGGGAGGGAAACCAGCGTGTTGAAATAGTACTTTTCAGTGGGTTGGATTTCTTATATATCCAAATACATTTTTAAATTTATTTAGTTTTCTGTCTTGGACATTCATTGGTTAGAGGTTAAATTTTCTACTTTCATTTTGGTAGACAGGATAACTTCATATAAATAAGAAACCTCACATCAACATGGAGATAATTAGTTCTAAGAAAGAATCATGTTGACCCTAGGAATCCCATATGAGAGACATTCAACTCTTTTTTTTTATAATCTGTATTTTTTTATCTATTTGTGGTTGCATTTTCTGAGGGTTGCATATAGTTTATTCATTTAAAATATTTTTTTATTTTTTGTAAGAATTGAAATAAAAAGTAGGGAAAGTGTATATGGGTGAGCCAGGCCAATTGCCACTGTAATTGAACTCAAAGAGCATTCATCACTTTGGTCATATGGCATTAAGTGAGTTCTGGCCACTCAAACACAGGCCATCAGGCTTTGCAAGATACCACACTTAACCATTGAACCATGTCTCCAGCCTGATATGGCTTATTCTTTCCTAGCCTGGTTTAATTAGGAGATTGAGCTTGAAAAGAAGTCTGAGATACATGAGGGGAACAGGACAGAGGACAAAGAGGAAATACAGACTCTGAAAGGAGAGTGTGGCCCCACATGTTAAACAGACAGTAGTTCACTGTAACTACACCATGTATAGGGGAGGCTAGATCATGTAGAAATTTGCATCAAAAGATAAGGCATTGTGTTATTAGCCCAAGAGCAATAGGAAAGCTGCTGAAACATTTGATTTGCAAGAGTCAGGTCTCTGCACACAAATATGCTGTGGTTTCACTGCATCAGGCTTTCAGCTCAGATGACTCAGAAGGGGCAGGGTAGGAAGCTCTCCCTAAGAAGCCTTGACACTGGACCTTTGCTGAAGGACCTACATGAAGCTAGGATGAACCGTGACTCAGCCAGGGAAGGAAGCCCATATTGATGAATGCTACGGGGTCTCCAGGTCTTATGCACAAATGTAGACAAATTGCCAGGGTGGCAAAGAAAATTGACTCTTCTAACTCTAGCCAGGATTTCTTTTTTCAGGTTTATTAAGAGTTCTCCAGGTCTATTCTATCTTTTTATTGAACTGTAGCTACAGAAAACACATATCTACACCTGTGGATAAAATTATTCTTTAGTGACAACCAAACAATAATGAACCTTGCTGGAAAACTATACATTATGATTCCCACCTTACTTTTTGAAATTTAATATGAGGAAGGTGAAGAAAATTGAATAAAATTCATACTGTGCAAGGCATTTTTGGAAATCAAATATATTCTCTGTATAGGGCCTAAGACTTGGGCTGGGAGATGGCTCGGCAGGGAATAGCACTCACTGTGAAGCATGAGCACCTAACAGGGAATATTCACCCTGAGCTTGGCCCCAAGCACCCATAGAAACAGCATGCTAAGGTTATGCACACCTGATTACCCTCTTTCTTCGGGGAGCAGGGAGTGGAACCTCCTTGAGCCTCACTGATCAGCCATTTTGACTGAAAATAGCAGCTGGGGTTCAGTGAGGGAATCTGTCTTGAGGTAACAAAGCCAAAGAAGCACTGAAGAAGATACCGAATCTTTTCTTCCCCTAGCTTCCACATGAGTGTACACAGAGTATGCAAACCTTCACACACATATTTGTATAAAATATCAAGAACCTAATTCTTCAACTTTAAGCCTTGCTGTTTTACTGCAAGAGTCGCTGCTATTGTAAGTGGACATGGGTTGCTTGTACTTATGCCTGGAAGCAGTGTCCTCTTTTTATTTATTTATTTATTTATTGTTTTTATAAAATGTTAAGCATTTACCTTTTATTTATTTATTTATTTATTTTTTATTTATTCATTTTCAAGCAGAGAGATACACACACACACACACACACACACAGAGAGAGAGAGAGAGAGAGAGAGAGAGAGAGAGAGAGAGAGAGAGAGAGAGAGAGAGAGAGAGCACCAGAGCCACCACCTTGTGGGTCTGGCTTATGTGGGACTTGGGGAATTGAACCCAGGGCCTTAGGCACAAGAGGCAAGTGCCTTCACCGCTGAGCCATCTCTCCAGCCCAGTGTCCTCTTTTTAAATCATTTCTTTATGTCTCTTACCTCATGAGTATACAAGTTAAATATTGAGTATTTAATAATATCATAATGGGGTAAACAGTATCCAAATATCAAATATTATTGAATATCGTCATTCTAATGCTCTTTTATAACTTGTATGACCACTTTAAACCTTCAGACCTTGTTTTACCAGGCTCTCCTTCTTTTCCTCTACCCTTTGTAATCTGTCCCACAGTTTAACCCATGCAAATCCAAACATGCTTTATATCTTACATATAAGAACTTACACTCTCCTGATATAGATTTTTACCTTTTTCTCTACTCATGCTTTTGTCTTTTTTGTCATGTTCAAAGGTTAATGGGTGGCTGGTTAGTTGATATGCTTTTCTTGTTTAAAAATGTCTTAAAAACATTTCTGCCTGAAAAACTACATATCCTGAATCATTTTCAGTAATGTATAATACCAAATAATAGGGGTATCCCAAGTAATTGAAGAAATTAATGCCTAGCTTACTGGTGAACAATCTTAGATTCCTAGAAGATGAAAAGAGAAAGTCTCATACTATCATCCATTGGGCCATTATAAATAAAAGAAGTTTTCTTTCTTTACATCTTGTTTATTATGCTTTCTTACTTAATACTACTAGAATAAATCATATTTGGATGATATTAAAGTCAAAATGGATGCAGAAATACATGAAATACACAACACACAACTACTTTTAGGATGGACACTTGTAATTGTCCTTAACATCTTCAAAATTAATTATTAGATTCCAATTCCATCTTAAAAGTTATTTGATGACTTATTACTGGAAATTTCTTAGATTCTACTAAAAGCAACTCATTGATACATTTGTGGAATTTTCTCTTACTTTGTCATATTTTTCTTTCTTGATTTACCTTTGTTAGTGGTATTCAAGTTTACTCTGGAGAGTTAAGTATAATTTTATTTAAGATCTGAGGTCATTTCTGAGATCTTTGTTTTTCTCAAATATACAGTGATTGCTTACTTTGCATGAGAAGGGTAGTAAAGTCTTCATCAGTATACTTATTTTACTTATTACAACTGGTAAGTGATATTTTAGTTTGTACATTTTAAGTGCAAAAAATTTAATTCAGAATTTTATGTCAACCATGTTATATTTAGCAAATAAATGAATAATGAACAAATGAAATCCACATTTCTCTTCACATTGTTAACTAATTTAATATGTATGTACACACATATATTAAACCCATGTATATATTATAACTTTGCCAAATAATACCTTAATTGAATGAAAGAAGATGAATCCTTGCCTTATGGAAAACATAAATCTAGTATTCTGAAAATTTTGACATTTGTAATAATAAATGCATAAACCAATTACCTGAGAATGCAGGGGAACATCTCACAACTGAGAGCTGTCTTGTAGTAATGCATTTATGCTTTTTCTACTTGCCCAACAGGGGAGAGGGAATAACAGAAAATACATATTTTTTCTGCACTATTTTAATAGGATAAATTCTGACAAAGTTATTAATAATGATAAAATTGTCACCTCAAAATTTAAGAAGTACCCAAATTCTTGTCTATAAAGTTAAAGAATTAAAATTATAGACTACCAGAGGATAAGGTATAGTGGGAGACTTTATTCTAAAGAAAATGGGAAGTTACAGAGATCTCCAGCCACCAGTGTGGAGAGAATATGTGGGAGAGGTTTGAGCCAAAATCTATACTGTTTAGCTAAACAAGCAGGAAAAGAAAAGATAACAGGGCTCCCATCATGAGGAACTCATGTGGGAAGATCTTGAGCCCCCCCTCACCCCCACCATTAGACTGGAGTGAGGGAAGGACTTACCTTTTCTAAGGCCTGGAGATTTAGAAGTCCTCTTCCTATGATGCCATGTGGGAAGAAGAGACAGAATTATCTGTTCAATGAGTATTCCCAGCCCCAGGTGAACAGAGAGACAGCTGGTTGGTCCATATCTGACCAATCAGTTTTAGCACCTAGGTTTGAGCTCTAGCTAGACACCTCCCACTCAAGGGGAGGTGTCAGGTTATGGAACTTACCTGAAATTGTCACAGCTGGTTATTAAGTTTTTCCCACTCACATGTAAAACACTTGGTGTGCTATCTTTTAGAGCATTACTGGTGACTAGCCTACCATCAACTGACAAAACAACTTTAAGTATTCCAGTAGTGAGAAATTGCTTACCAACAAAGTAGACAATAAAAAGCAGCTTGAGGTCTAGACTCGATGAGTAGCCTTCTTCAAATCTACTAATCAATTATACCAAAAAAATGAAATAACAGCTAGATCAGGTGCTGCATGCCTGCAATCCCAGCACTCTAATAGAGGAATACTGAAGGAGAGGCCACCTGGGCTGCAGAGTGCATGTGAGGAAAGCCTGGGTTGTTTAGCATAAACCTGTCTTGGAAAAACACAAATGTACATACAAATAAAAATGTCCAGAACAGGAAAAGCAATAAATCACTGTGGCAATTTTTCTAATCTACCTTATTCAGCAGCCAAGAAATGTAAATTTTAACTGTAATTGTGTTCAGTAACTATATCGTTAATAATTATAAATTTGTACTACACTTACTTTATTTAATATAGCAAAAAATATGCCATAATAACAGAATTGAGATTTTCAAGTAGAAGAGAGATGCTTGGGAGGATCACGAGGCATTGTTTTTCTTTTTCTAATCTCAAGTAGTTATTATAAATGTTCTCATAAAGTCAATTGCCACATATATTTAAATTATTTGTACACACTCTGTGTCTTGAAATGTACTTTCCAGAGTATCAGGTATTATTAAAGGACTGGTCTCCAATTAGTGGTACTATGGAGATATTATTTGATTATGAAATCACTAACTTCATGGAGAGTTCAGCACATCAATGAGCTCACACCTCCTCGAGTGATGAAAAATTGGATCCTACTTGGAGGAATAAGTCACTGGTGTGGTTGTTTTGTCAAGGGTCTGACTTCTCCCCACACCCATCCTCTTCTTTCGATCTCCACTTTCCTACCTGAGGTGACCATCTCTTTTCTACCACACCTGAGGACACTTATGTTTTATAAGCAATGGTCCATCATAAATTAATGATAGACTATAGCCAGAAATTTCCAAAACTGTGAGACAGAAATAAGTCTTTTCTCAATGAAGTTATTTATTTCAGGCAGTGTGTCACTATGACTAAAAGATGACCAATTTAAACAACTTTGACCTTCCAATTTGATTGGTGTGAAGGAGTTAGGGTGACTTGACCCCGAAAGTAAACAGCAGAAATGTCTTTGGGTCTGACCTTGTAGTCTCTACTTTGCTGGAGTCCAAAGAATCTGGCTTCTTCTAATCTGCCTTTCCATAAACAACCTGATTCCCTCTCTACGAAGGAATCCCCCTTTCGTAAAATCAAGGTTTAAATCTGAGAATGGAAATCTGATTGGTTAAAACCAACCCTGACCTTGGCATCATGGCTGGCCTCTTCTTGAGCCAGCCCATATCCCAGAGCAATCAGCTCTCAGGCTTACCTGAGCCTGCAGATAAAGCCACTACAATAAGGTTATAAACAGATGCTTGTCAGGAGGGCAAGCTCTGTTTTCAGCTTTCACCTCTCCTGAAATTCCAGGTCCCTGATTCTATAAGCATCCCACACACACACATCTAGGCCCTTGTGGGCCAAGATGAGAAGGGGAGCATACTCCCATGTGAGCTCTCTAACACCTCCTGCTTTCCACATGGCCTGAGATCTCTGTACTTTCCCTCTGTTTTCCACTGTTTCTTTGAATAAATGTAATGCTTTAATAATTGTCCTCAGTCTGTTCTATTCCAATTCTTTGTTAAAAGCAGATATGAACTCAGGATTTGGAGTTTAAGGACATTTCATGACCCCCCCAAAAAAAACCCAAAACAAAACATTATAAGTATTTATAACACATTTTCAAATGAAAATTTCCCATACATAAGTCCTCAACTTAATTTGGCTCAGTCTCTTCTACTTTTTGATAGTTTAAAAGAGATATGCATTCAGTATTATGTTTTGAATTCTACATTTAGTCTTTTTCCAAGCTAGCAATATTGTGAAGCAATACCTTGGCTCTTATAACATTGAGTAGTGGAAGTGAGTGGAGTGTCTAGTCAGAGATGAACATAAAGAATAGATCTCGATGTTATCCTGTCTCACTAAACTGTGATGTCCTGGAGTTTAGTAATATGTGTATTCAACAATATGTTTAATTCTGGTGGTTTTATTGTAAAGTAATGGGTTAAGATGGGTTTGTTATGTGGTGTGTGTGTGTGTGTGTGTGTGTGTGTGTGTGTGTGTGTGCGCGCGCGCATTTTCATGCAATGGCATGTGTGTGACAGAAGTCTCCTCATGGCTTGGTCCTTGCCTTAGCCCTTTGTTTGAGGCAGGATTTTGGTTGTTGACTGCTGTGCACCACAGGCTTCCTGGCTCACAAGCATCCAGGAATCTCCTTTCTGTGCCTTCCTTCTCTCCATAGTAGGGCTGGGTTTACAGATATTCACTGTAATATCCAGCTTTTGGGGTTACTATTTGGAGTCTGAGCTCAGGTTATCATGCTTTCCTCTACTGACTGAACCATCTCCATAGCCTGTAGTGGCTGATTTCTTGGAGAGTGAGAACAACATTTAACTGGCATCACACCTAAGAATATTTTAGCCCCTAAAGCTAAAATGATGACTCAGCAGTTAAAAGCACTTGCTTGCAAAGTCTGCCAATTTCTCAGTATTTAATTTGCAAGTCACCCATGTAAACTGGATGTAAAAAGTGGTCTAAACCTCTGGTATTCATTGACAGTGAAAATAAACCCTGTGGTACAGACATACAAAAACACACACATACATATGCACAAATAAATTTAAAAATATGTTCCTAAAAATGTGTAATGGATAAAATGTATAACTTTACTGAGAGTTTTTCTGTAAATGTTTTTTTTTTCTGTAAATGTAAATATAAATGCTCTTGAGGTATTTCCTGGAATATTTAAGAATAATAAAAGACATTAAATGCATTACTCAATGAAAGTGACTATTATTGCACTATAAATAGATATGTTGATATGGTTTCATGTAAACAAGCACTGTGACCATATTAACTTCATTAACAAAGGGAAACATGCATGTTGGAC